>OZ023266.1:129717864-129872864 GCA_964006375.1 Tillus elongatus | reverse complement strand
ACAACATAAACTCAAATCATCTCTTTTAAAAATAGAAAAATAAAACCCAGATGTCTGTCTCACCGTGTTACCTTCAACAAAGGAAAAATAGTTCAACTAAAATACTACATAAAAACTAAATATTGATTTTAATTCTACGTGAAAATATTTATATTGATACAAAACCGAACAGCTATTTAAATCAAGACAAACATAGTGATTAGTATATGTATAAACCGGTCGAGTTATTGACCATAATTTATTATTCTACCAGACTAATTATGAGTATTTAAGCGGTCAAATACAAAGAGCAAACAATGGGCTAGAAATTACAGGTGGCGCACGGTTTAATGAAGTTTTGTTCTTAATAGACCTTAATATAAAAATACTTTCTAATGAATCAAGCATAGTTTGATGTCTGACATTTTTGACAAGTTTCAAATTTTCTTTGTCAATGTGGTGGTTATTATCCCACATATGTTGTGCCACACAAGATTTGTCTACCGTACCATATCGTAACTGTGCGAGATGTTCACGAAATCTGGTGGCTATGTTTCTCCTAGTTTGGCCCACGTATTTAAGATCACAATCTTTGCAACTAATCTCATAAATTCCGGACATTTCAGTGACTTTGTCTTTGTCTTTCGTATTACCCAACAAATTTTTTAAATTACTCTTTATCGGCATAAACCAATATCCACATTGTAAAGTTCTAGATCGAAAGGAAACGTGCTGTTTCTTTAAAGAACGCCGGTCCTTTTTAAACCTATATTAGATAAGGGTCATAAATTTGTCGACCAAAAGATTAAAGCAGGTCTCCGACCTGTTTCACTGCGCAATAAACAAACGATCGTTCTTGGACGACAACTTTCCTTCGGACTAGTTCGTTTTCTTTGACGCGATATAAATATACGGGATCTAGTTTTTTATGTTAGAATTTTTCTTCCTCTGAAGATGTTGACTTGGTCAACGAAACGATCGTAAGGTCTCTGAAATATGTGTTGTGGTGATTTGGGTGTTCTCCAAGTGTACTTATAAGTATGCATAGCCTAAATAGAACGCCCCTTATACATATTACTATACGTATAGATTCAGTTCACTCTTCTATGAACTGGATAAAACGTTTTATGTTATACAGGGTACTGATAAAGTTATTAAAATTTTTATATCTACATCCCAATGAAATAAACATCCACTATCTTCGGCGATCAAACTAATGTTTTTTTTTCAATTTTTTAAAATGAAAACCCCTATATTTTATGTTTTAAAAAGGGGGTAAACGTATTTTCGAGCAATAAGTATTGCCTATAGCTAAATCCAGCAGTTTTTTAAAACACATTGAACTATTTTTTTTAAATAGTAAAAGTTATCAAAATTTTTCCAATGAATCATGTAAGCCATGGATAAAAGGACAGGTTAAGTTATTAAAAGTTTTCATCAACATTTTTTGCGGAAACGATATAATACAACAGGTATCAATTGCTGGGTCCAAGAATATTTCCAACGTGTAAATATTAAAAATATTTTTAACCAAGCATATTTTATCTGCTAGAAGATCTCATTAGTATGCAAATTCATTCTAGATGGATAGTTCAATGTGTTTACCAATTTACTATGTAAAAACGAGTATGTTTACAAGAAATTAGAGTCATTTAGCATAATACCTGTATAAATGGGTATTTACCTGAAATTCTATTGACAGAACGATTTCTACCTTTCTTCAAACAAAGATATGACAAGGCACTAGCGGGGAACAAAAGGCGACCCATTTTAACGTAATTTAGGTCTTGAGTGACAAATAAAATACAGATTAATTAATTGTTAGTGCCGTTACTCGCTTAAACCTTTCCATGCTAAATACAGATGTAGAGACTTCTCCTCTGGCTTGACAAGTGCTTACTTTCTTCCTTCAGAGCAATGTCGTAAGAGGCGAAACCGGTTGCAGAGAAGAAAACTAGCACTTGTAAAGCCAGAAAAGAAGTATCTACATCTGTATTTAAAATGCAGACATTTCAGTAACTAAATATACTCTGTATACATAAATGGAAGTCTGAAAATTATCCAACCAATGCTTTCCATACATGCATATACATTCTGCAGCGTCGGTGATCCAGGGCTAAGGACGTGTGTCTCTGTAGCCAAGGGCCCCGGGTTTAATCCACGGTAGAAACGTTAAATTAGTTTTCTCGTACTGTATATTAACATCAACCGAGGGTGTAGCATTGTATTTGAGCATGTTGAATGTATGCACCTTCTGCGCTTTGGAGGGGGCATAGCGCCGTCATTTCCGTGTACCATTCGGTGTTGGGTACGTTAAATATCCCCACCCTCTTTATATAAAAAAAGGTTTGGCAAAAATTCCAGGATAATGTGGTGCAAGTGCTCCCTGGATTCGGTGAATTTCCATAGTCGCGGAATAGACCGACGTTAAAGAAAAAAAACTGGTATGATTTTCCTGACCAATGAACCTATCGAAGCAATTTACACAAAAAATACACCTGCCAAGATATAATTATTTACAGAACACTTTTTGAGACAAATACGTGAATTCGCAAACACATTTTTTACAATAACTTTTAAATTAATAATTAATAGCATGTCCCAAAAATTTGCCGAAAACACTGAAAAAAAATTCCGGCAAAAGCTCACTAGATATTTTTTATACGAAAATTTGCTGATAAAATACATAAAATTTTCAAGTTATGTATATACCTAATCTGTAATTAAAATTGAAACAAACAAAAAGTCTGGACACAGCAAGTGCGTTATGGTAGTGAATTTTCATAGAAATGATCTGGCACCAAAATTTTATTATAACTTTTTTTTTGTAACATAAACATCTAAATTTTGGTGTATAGTTTACTTTTTCTATCCTAAACTTACCTGCCAAATTTTGTTATCATAGCTTTTTTTATTTTTTGAGATACTTTTTTTTTTCGAAAGAAAACTCAAAATTTTCCCGGAAAACCTCACCCGATTTTCCTGGCTAACGAACTTGTCCAATCCACTTGCAAAAGGAAGCTACGTGCCAAATTTGATCAAAATCGGCCCATTATTTTTTAAGTTATCGGTGTGATACATACATTATATATATATATATATATATATATATATATATATATATATATATATATATATATATATATATATATATATATATATATATAAACACTTTATTTGTTTGCTGTACTTTTTGTGATTGTTTATTGGTTTGCGTGGACTGCAGTTTCGAACCGTCCCGGTTCATCATCAGCACGCTACAAATGTGCTACGAAAATTAACTAAAGAAAGAAAATATAAAACAGTTTTTGAACTTTTCACGGAAATTTGAACCAGTGGAACTAATGAAAAATAAAAGCGGAAAATGCTGATAATTCATGCTGTCAGAAATAAAAGCGTTATGTCATTTTTTGAGAGCGCCCTGTACATGACATCTCAATTTTTTCAACGAATTATATAAACGAAAATCTTGCTGAATGCGTCATGTCCATGGGACTTCCATATCTATTGGTGAAAGCGCCGTATCACATTTCGATATGTGTCAAAAATGTTAAAAGTTGCAAGGCAATTAAAATCACTCAAAAACGATGAACGATATCAAATTTTTGTGTGTACAAGCCCGAATTATATTTTGATGGAAAATGAGAAAATCCAATAATGTAAGGTGTTTTCCATGTAACAAAAAGAAAACTTGTATCACCAACGACCTAGGGGCTGCCCTGTCCAAATATTTTTTTAAGATGCAGTTCCAGGCACTATAATTAGGCACATATTTTTTTTATCTTGTATAATAACTAATATATTAAGCTTTACTAAAAAATACGGCACCCTGTATATATGTTAACATAAAAACTGAAACTGACCGCGGAGATGGGTTCTAGGGGGCGTAGTGCGCGCGTTCGCTCTCATTTGAAGAAATATGTTCAAAATCCAAAAGTCGCGGTCTCCTCGATAACTAATATTTTCTACGAAAATCGCTAAAAACTATAGCCTTTTAAACCACAAACTCACAATAACATAATAGATGTTGTTATCCACACAATTTTTTTGGTTTTGTGCGTTTTTTCGATCACCAGTGACACCAAATTTAAAAAAAAAACTTTAGCTTAGAAAACTTAAAAGTGTTTTAACATTTTTTTAATTTTTGGAGTATTTTGGTGTACTCTATTTATTTGTAAATTCTCATCTAACAAGTTTAAAACTTACCAATTAATCGAGATTAATAAATTAAACTGACAAAACTTGTTAAAAAGATTAAAATACTCTACTAACACAAACTAATATACATCAAAAACATTTTGCAACAAATAAGAGATGAAAACACAGAAATAGATAGAAAGGACGGATTCATAGTAGAATAGTGCTGCAATGCCAGCTATGATGAATTACTCTCCTCAGAAAGACATTCTAATGAAACGAGTATAGTGTCCATGACTTGACCACAAAGAAAATATTCATATTCCTGGACGTATACACTTCTGAAACGTTATATTACTCGAGTTTTAACAAAACAAATTCAATTTTCACCAAATCACCCTGCACTTTTCCCCTGCCCCTGAAGCATCTTACCTAAAAACAATTTGAAACGTTCGTTTGTCGGATGCTAATTGAACACCAAATTTGAAGATGATATCTCAATTCGTTCAAAAGTTATTGCGTCTACTAACAGACACGCGTACAGACCGACAGACCAAAGACTTTTCGCTCCAAAATCAAGTTTTCTATATAATTTGAGACTTTCTACGCCGTTTTAGCAATAAAAACACAATTCCTGTCACCGATATTCCATCCCCACACATTCAACCCCTAATTTAATTTCAGCAGGGAATACCACATGATTGATGAAATGAAAAGTTTTCTAATAAACAACCCCTAAAACATCATATTACTCGAGTTTTAACAAAAAAACGTCAATTCTCAAAAAATCATCCCCCATTTATCCGCTACCCCCTGGAGGGATTTTACCCAAAACAATCCGAACCGTTCGTTTGTCGGTTGCTAACTGTATACCAAATTTGAAGACGATATCTCGATTCATTTTTAACTTATCGTGACTACAAACGGACAGACATACAGAACGACAGACACAAAAAAATTTCGTTCCCAAATTATGTTTTCTGTATGTTTTGACATTTTTTACGTCGTTTAGGCGAACAAAATATTTTGAAATTTTTGTCGCCGATGCCATACTTCCACACGTATTGACGACGTGGAAGGAAAATGATTATTCTTTATTAAACAGTTTGAAAAAAGTATTTGCTAAAACTGACAGCTAGTAGCTGCATAAACTAATTACTTTCATATCTCCAATACGTGTGTAAGTATGGCATCGGCGACAAAAATTTCAAAAAATTTTGTTCGCTTAAACATCGTAAAAAGTATCAAAAGAAATCAAAACATGATTTGGACAGGAAATGTTTTTGTGTCTGTCGGTCCGTCGGAACGCTTCGAATTATTTTTGGGTAAGATCGCTTTGGGGAGTAGGGAATAAATGATAATATATGCCTATATATATATATATATATATATATATATATATATATATATATATATATATATATATATATATATATATATATATATATATATATATATATATATATGTATATATATATATATATATGTATATATATATATATATATATATATATATATATATATATATATATATATATATATATATATATATTTATGTGTCACACCTATAACTAAAAAAATAATGGACCGATTTTGATAAAATTTTATCAGTACCTTCCTTTTGCAAGTGGCTTGGATACATTTGTTAGCCAGGAAAATCCGCCAATGTTTTCCCGGAAAATGTTGCGTTTTCTTTCGAAAAAAAATTATATCTCCGGAATTTGCAAAGTAAGGGCAACCAAATTTGTTGTAAAACATAAAATATTCCCAGAAAATTCATTTCAAACAAACCCTTTCCCTGATGCTCTGGCAGTAGTGTTGGCTATAGAGTTTATCGGTTAATGCTATATCATTTTTGTCGAATTTTCGTAAAAAAACTTTAAAGCTCAATATATCCGTCATTATGCAAGATATGAAAAAAATGTATACACTAATGATAGGGTGTCTTGAGCTACATATTAACAAAATATTTCTACAATTACAGGATGGCCCATAAGTCGTTGGTGATTCAATTTTCTTTTTTAGCGAATTTTCTTTAAAAAATTCACTAATGGGGAGATCCGTGTTTATATATACATATATATATATATATATATATATATATATATATATATATATATATATATATATATATATATATATATATATATATAAAAATCGTACCGATAACTCAAAAAATAATAAACCGATCTTGATCAAATTTGGTGAGTACCTTCCTTTTGCAAGTGTCTTGAAGAAGTTCGTTATCCAGGAAAATCAGACCAGGTTTTCTCAGAAAATTTTGTGTTTTCTTTCTAAAAAAAATTCATATTTCCGGAAATAAGAACGTGAGGACAACCAAATTTGGTAGGCGTATTTGCATTGTAAAGAGCGAATCATGTCCCAAAATTTAGGTCTCTAAGTTTAAGGACAAAAAAGTTACGGGCAGCTAAAAAACAAATTTTGGAGTTTTCCTCAAAACGTCAAACTCGCAATTTAAAACGTCAAACTCGCAATTTAAAACGTCAAAATTGGCAATGTTTAGGCAAAGAACGTGAAACAAATACGGATTGTGAAAAGAAAATGTTGCAAGAAGAGTGTTCTGCGAACCCTTAAGTTTCAGATTGAACCGTCATTGCCCTTCATTTTACTAAAATGTTTACAGAAAATTCATTTCAAATAGACCCTTTCTCCGATGCTTTTGCTGTCGGTTTAGTTAAGTTGATGCCTTCGCTGTAGGTTTAGTGAAGTTTATGGTTTAACGGTCTATAATTTTTAGTAAATTTTCGTAGAACAAATTCGTTACTGCATTTTAGCATTTCTTATCGAAATATGATGCATGTTTGTAAGAAAAAATCTGGACGCAGTAGGTGCGTTTTGGTAGCAAATTTTCATTAAATCCTTCAAATTTCAATAACTAAATTTGCTATTAACGTAGGTTTTGTTGGTTAGGAAACAAACATTTAACTTTATTATCGGAAAATTTTTGTATGAACGCAGCAAGATCGTTTTGATTGCGAATTTTCATTAAATGTTTCAAATTTCAATAACTCAATTTGCTATTAACCTAAGGTTCATTGGCTAGGAGATCAGTTTTCTCGGAAACATTTAAAGTTTATTTTTGGAAAATTTTTGTACATTTTCAAATAATTATTTTGATAAAATATGGTACATTGTTCCTACTATATAGGTTATATCGGTAATCAAATTGATGCATGCTCGCATTAGAGCGATATATTTGTAATTAAAAGCATTTTTATGAAAATTCACTTCCATAACGCACTTGCTGCACCCAGAGTTTTTTTTCCATTAAAGTGATTTCTTTAGTAGATATGTTCTATCATCAAAAACATTTTACTGCAACTATCAAACATTTCCAGAGACAAGTTTAATTAGATGAAAATCTTAAATTTTATAATAGTTATCCAAAATGGTTATTCATCAAATTCGCACAGTATTTTTGCCACTGGGGTCAGGTGATATCAGTAGTAGTTATTTATGGATTTGACATAAATAATAGGACTCCTATTTTGCTATTTAATCATCAGATACCAATAGAGTATCTTTATTATCGGTGGAAAATAGGCGAAAACGTCTTATTGAAATGGAATTTTCTGTTAAAGCAAACATACGTATTAATGTAAGAAAGTAAATATTGTTTACTGGAGATTTCTTGAACTGAGACAACCCAACAAAAAAAAAAAAACGTTTAGAAAACTAATACGTCATTTTAATTCTACTGGTTATGCAAACCAGTGTGGGGTGGACGATTGTGAATAAACGGTAACGAATTTTGGAAATCCTTCTTTGGAAATGCTAAAGTAGCTACACACGCTATGTTTTCAAAATATTGCTATGATGCAGGATGGTCCGAAAGACATGTGGCGAAACAAACTTATAAGTGTTTCAATAGAGCGCCCTATATGTAATTATATATATATATATATATATATATATATATATATATATATATATATATATATATATATATATATATATATATGAATCTTGCTCATTACGATAATTTTGGTTTCAGGTTTATTAGGTCTAAACTTTATAGTAGAGGAATGACAAGTGATTAAAGTTGAAAAAATACTCATATTTCAGCCACTATTTCCCTAAATCTGAATCCATTATAAAAAATAAAAAAAATGTGTCATAAAACGTAACATATCCTGGAACATAACTATAACTTGCATTTGATTTGAAATGAATCGCCATTACACAGGCTGTTCGAGTATTGCAAATTTGCGTCGGGCTTATTTTTTTCAAATAAAACAACCTGTATATTGTATTTCCATGTTAAAAGCAACATTACTAGCTTTCAAAAAATACCTACATGATACCTGTCTGAACAATATTTTTTTCGTAAATTAGGTGGAATAGCAAATTTTCTGCATTCTTATACGATTAAAATGTATTAAGTCGATTATTAAAGATTTAATATTAAGATTTTATGGTATGAACTTGTCAAAACTACAAACCTGTATGTCAGTCAGTATTATTTGTTGACAACTGCTTTATCCAAATAATTATTATTTGGTAAAAATGGTTTTGAGTACTCAAGCAATCATAGCAATCTTTTGAAAACATAACCTACCATTTCCAGAAAAAGTTTTTCCAAATTCCTCACCGTTTATTTACAGTGCTCCACCCCATCATAGCTGCACCACCCTGTATATATATATATATATATATATATATATATATATATATATATATATATATATATATATATATTGTTTGATAAACATAATTGATACGCCCCTGTCTCTTTACTTTCATTCGGTTATACTATCCTTTAAGTTTCTACCTGGAATTATGTATCTCTGGGTTTCACAATCTTTTCCAATTTGCTGGTAATCTTTATCCTCTAGCTGTCTGTATCGCATTAGGTGTACGCATGAACAATGCCACACAAAGAATACTTATATACCGTTAGGTTCTTTATTGTAAATAGCTTTACCTGTCTTTGACGTATTCTTTAGATGCACCCAGTGGATTTTCTTCACTAGGAATAATGCTTCTACCTAGTTGGCCATTCTGTATTACTGACATTATGTTATGCCAACTACGTCACCTAGCGTTACGGGAAAGCTCGATAAAAGCAAGCCTTTCGCAAGGTACGAGTCAGTACTACGTTCGATCTCCTCTTCTTAAATTCTTGGGACTCCGAGTTCCCAATTTTCTACTTAAACACCGCTCGTGTGTTTAAGCCAGTTCAGTGCTACAGTTCTACGCCAGATCTCATCTTCGCTCCTTCTTCGCTCCTTGGAACCCTGAGTTCCAAATCTTCCGCTTAAACATCGCTCGTGTGTTTAAGTTAGTTCAATTCTACAGTGCCGTTCTACAACGAATCTCATCTTCATTGCTTTTTGGGACTTCTAAGATCCCGATCGTCTACCTAAACATCGCTAGTGTGATTACGCCACTTCAGCTCAAGCTCCAATCTTCCTACAGAAATTCCGTTCGTACAGCATTACAGTGAAAAGTCAATGTTTTCTTCGAAATTAGAAAGTATACGCGCAGTTAAATGCAATAGCAAGTAGCTAATAAGATTGTGAAATCTCCTGAATAACCCATTAAATCAAGTGTAAAACCGCAAATTGTAAATAAATGTTAAGTTCAAAGTGTGTATAGTAACAATACAACATATATAAATATAAAAAAGTGTATTATTAAAATCTTCTGGAATCCAGTGCACCTAGAATTATAAGTACAGTCCACATACAGTCCACATCTTCAACATATTTTTCTTCCATATTCTTCTAGTTAGCGAGGGTGGGATCAATCCACCTGCAAAACTTTGGGAAAAGAAAACAAGCTCTTTCTCCCCCATATATATATATATATATATATATATATATATATATATATATATATATATATATATATATATATATATATATATATATATATATATATAAAATAAAACTGACCCTCAATGTGGGTTTTAAGGGTCTTAGTGCTCATTTGAAGAATTTTTTTCAAAATTAAAAAGTCAAAATCTTCTTAAGCGCAACTGTTTCTACGAAAATTCACTGAAAGTTGAAAATTGCATCAATCGTTCCGGTTTAGAAATATGGGCCTAAAAGTTTTATTAACTATTCGATTAAAAAACATTAAATTAACAAATACATATGTAAAGATTTCTTGTCTGGTTTCTGAAGTGTTTGTTTTTTAGTAGCCGGTTTCGCCCTTTTACGGCATCGTCTGACGATGCCACAAGAGGGCGAAACCAGTATATTAAAATAAAAACGTAAAAATATTGTGGCACTAATATTTCTCTCTTATTTTTAGCTGCTTTACTGCATTAACCAGTTAATGGCGCTGCCTATACCCCCCAAACCCTGGCTGATATCAAGTGGCCTATTAGAGAATGTGAATTTTGCTAAAAATATAAATAAAAAGGTCGGCGTTGAAGCTGACCGTTTATTGAAAAAATGGGGGCCCATTGCAGCCTCTAAAACCGTTCAAAAAAACAATGAACTTAAAAGAAGAGGAGTGAGACCCTTTGATTTTCCACGGGAAGAGGCCCAACCAGTAAGGGCGACCAAACCACGATGTATGTATATATATATATATATATATATATATATATATATATATATATATATATATATATATATATATATATATATATATATAAATATTATAAACGTTTTGTTTTTATTTTGGGATGTTAATTATATGCTTTGTTACATTGTTACGTCGCTGCTTCTGTTAACTAGTGTTTGAATTACTTATCGCTTATCTCTTTAGTGACGATTTAGCTGTGCCTAAAGGTATCGGTCACTATGAGTAGGCAATATTTTATATGCCCTGAGTCACCTGGTGGTTTACGCTGCAGTAGTATGTCGAGAAATTGTAGTTGCTCCTTGGCTTCCTTCTTCATGGTAAAACCTGATTAATGTTGTTAATATGATCCAAGAAATGTCTTCACCGTGCAACCAAACAACAAATGTGTCATCTGTCTCGCTACCAAATGGGTTTAAACTCTGCTGTTATGGATTGTCTTCAAAATATTCCATGAAGAAAATTTCTACTACCGGGCTCAGTAGTCTACCCTTAGGTACTCCATCTTTCGGCTCAAAAAATTTAGTTTGCTATACAAAATAGATGGTGCTTAAACAGTGTCTGGACTGATCTATTGTGGTTGGCTCAAAAATTCCATTCTGTCTACTACCGGAAACTTTGTGAACACTGACTCCACGTCAAAGCTACCATGATGTTTTCTTCTGTAAGCTGGATATTGCTAACGATTTTGATGAAGTACTTGAAGTTTTTTACATGGTGTTCGTTGTTTCCAACATGTGGTTTAAGTAATGATGATAAATGTTTATGAAGTGGTAGGTTCATGATCCTAGGGCCTTTGTCGATTTTTTGGCGGCCCATATAGTCTGGGTTGGTGTCTTTACGATGGTTGTAAGCTTTTCTTGGTTTGCTTATCTAAGTTCGTCCCTTGAATGAACAGAGTTGTTTTTGTTATGTTACGCTTTTTCTCCGTTGGTGCCACCGGTGAAAGCAATTCGATTATTTTTCTTTCTTCCTGCCACTGTCATGATGTACACAGAGGTGTCCATAACGACAGTGGTATTTCCTTTGTCGGCTAGCGATATGATAACGTTTTGGTATAATTTCAGTTCCCCCAAAGCTGTCCTTTCTCTGGCACTAATGTCCTGTTTGGGTGGTTTTGCCTGGCGTATTATTCTACATGCCTCGCATTTTATTTCTTCGGCCGGTAAATTACAGATTGCGGTCTCTACCTGACTCACTATTTCTTTAACAGGTATGGTTGTTGGTGTCACTATAAAATTACTGCCTTTGGCTAGAACTGCTTCAGCATCGTTAGGGAGCGCTTAGCTTGACAGATACTGTACTATTTTGTTTTGTGCGGTTGTGTTATGCTAAGTCTTTGGGCATAGCTTCTCTAATTTCTGTTAGAGCTTTTAAGTGGTAAATTTCTGAGTAAGCTGTCATTATAGCCACAATCTGCCAGTGCTCAGGCTTCAATTTTTCTAAAGTGGCAACTGTAAAGGTCTCGTAAAGTTCGGTCCAGTCTATTTCGCGTGGAATGTACCTGCTCTCATTACTAAGCCTTAAGTCTGCTTGTTCTTTCAAAAATACGACGGGTGGTTGTTCTAGCTTAACTCAATGTTGTGACGTTGTTGTAAGTATTTTAGGATTTTGCAACGGCACAGGAATGTGAGATTAGAATTGTTAATTCAACTTCGTCCTGGATGTTCGTAGATAAATGACTGCAATAATTGTATAATCGCGACTTAACTTTACGGTTAAGACGTTTTACATTTTTAAGCAATTTATTTACTACTTTAAACAATCAATACTTAATACAAAAATGAATAATATAAACTAATGATAAATGTAACGATCAAGATACGTGTGATCTAAAGTCTAGCACGCGATGTGCAGAGTCTAACTACTCGGAACAAGAATGAACGGTTGTATCCTTGTGAGCAGCCTATTTATACACTACACTCCAGGCGTGGCACTATTAATGTAGATTCTCACGAGTGATATTCCGTACAACTTGCTAGTTTGAGCCTGCATACTTGCAGGCGCCTCCAATTCTACTGCTGACTCGAAGGTCCTGACTGTGGGAAGGCAACTTTGTACCATAAAGGCCTATTGTTGGGGCTCAATTTATCTCGCGATATTCTGGGACTCTGTTTAAATTGTTGCCGTATTGTCCTTGACATTTATGCATTTATTATCTTATTGGCCTGTTTGTTCCGTAATATGATGATTGCGACTCAATTTCTTTTAGATTTTTTCCTACACTATATATTATTCTGACATTGAAGTCTCCATTCTTTGGCCACTTTACTTTGGCAATGCCAAGTATACCAATATATATATATATATATATATATATATATATATATATATATATATATATATATATATATATATATATATATATATATATATATATATATATATATATATATGTTCCAGCTTATGTTGTTTGCTTTTTCTACTTTTCTTGTCCTTAACAAGCCTCTATTATTCCATGTTTCTATATAAAACGAGTTTTCGATTTCTTTTTTTTGCATTTTTTCTAATAATTTATTTAACTAACGTTTTAGCTGCTAAGTTGATATTTATATATATATATATATATATATATATATATATATATATATATATATATATATATATATATATATATATATATATATATATATTTATTTATTTATTTTAATTTAAGGTTTTATGGTCAGCGATCATGTTAAGCAACTGGCACGACAACTGAATGAAGAGCCAACATTTAATGGTGAGTAATAATTATATAAATATTCGTGATTAAAACATGAAATTTCAATATAGGTATATTTTATTATACGAGTATTTATTCTTTACCTAATAAAAATATCTGTTATTTTTTCAGTCAAAAGGTTACAGCAGAAAGCACGAGTAGAATGTCCGACAAAAGAAGTTGCTCGTTCTGTACAACGGGAGTAAAAGAAGCCAGTAAAAGGGGAAATTTACAAGGCGCTGCACCTTAGTGAGTATTTGTTTTATACAGCAATGGATAATGTTTAGTAGCATTCAAATTACATCATAGCTTCCACATCACTGCGATAATCTACTCTCATCAGAAAGACTTCTTAACGGAATAAATTTGGAGTCGACTTGATAACCAATCAAATTAATATTTGACCATTCCATAATCAACTCAGCTTTGAGCTTAATGGGAAAACGTTAAACGTTTAGTGATATACGTATTTCTATACCCATAAACTCCTGAAACGATGTTTCCTTTCTTTTAAAGCGATTTTACTCACAAACAATCCAGACCAGCCGCTTGTGAGCGGCTACCCGTGTATCAGATTTAAGGTCGATGGCTCAATTACAAAATAATATAATCTTTCATTCTCATATGATCAACCGCTACTTAGATTTCATAAGAAAACGTCAGGTCCGTCGTAATATTTAAACTATTTTGTCAAAAAACACCTTTAAGGCTATGTGAAAGTAATAATAGGTGTTAAATAAACCAGAAATATATATATATATATATATATATATATATATATATATATATATATATATATATATATATATATATATATATATATATATATATATATATATTATAAGGGGAAATTTTACTGAGTGAATATCAGATATAGACACTTTAGAATTTGACATCTACAGAAAGGTAACCACTACTCTGAATTACATTTCGATTGACTCACGCCATAGTTTTCCACACAAAAAAAACAGCTAGTTTCCGGTTCATATATTGATACAGTTTCCCTTAAATAACGAAAGATACAACACAGAACCGGAATACATAAAGCACGGAACTAACTATAATAGTTACAATGTCTGCTTAGTGAAAAAATTAATCAAACAAACGAAGAAAATATTAGCGGAATCTGAGACTTTCAAAAAATTAAAAAAAGGACAAAACCGCTATCTGTTTTAATAGCATTTTCAATAAATCCAATGTATAGCTAATATTTTCTACAAAACATAAATTGAAAAATTTTCTGGGTAACGCAAAAGATAAAGAACCACAGAAATGTCGGGAATCTACGAAATAGGTTGTAAGGATTGTAAACTTAAATATGTTGGGTAAACAAAAAGACATATTGAAACTATATTCAAAGAACATTGGGCTCAAGACATAGCACTATTAATAGAACATGTATTGCTTCAACATATTTAAGATATTAGTCACTATGCGGATAAAGAAAATATCAAAATCATCAAAAGCGTATAAAGGTGTACAAACACACACACACACACAAATATATATATATATATATATATATATATATATATATATATATATATATATATATATATATATATATATATATATATATATATAATTATAGCGTTAGAAATTTGAATAACAAATTTTTGATGAATAGAACATGTCCAGTCGTTACCTTCATGTGTCTATTTCTTAGAAGGAATACCTAATAAAGACGTGCAGTATTTTCAAAATCAGGCAATGGAATTTTAATTACAGCGACTTTCGACTAAACAGTGGGGTTTGTCCTTATACCTTCGTAGATGGTGTTTATTCATCCCCGTGATAACGCTAACTTTACAGGGAAATGATCGTCAAGTCTGAAAAAGTCTTGTGGTAAATTGGGTTGTCCAAAAAACACTTGTGGAAATTTAACTTTAGTCGTCGTATCGAATAAATTTTGGAACAGAATTCACAAAATTCTTAACCGAACAATCGAAAAAAACTATCGGATGTATGTGTGTATATAGAAGAATTAACATGATAATTTTCGACAGCTTCGGGCTGATCACTTTATTGTTGGTATGTGCGATCCTTGAATGCGTGGAATAAGATGGTTAGAAAACCAGCCATATCGAGATTTCCCTAGATGCTTTTTTGTCTATTCAAAATAAGAGGATCTCTTTAATTTTATGTGGGTGTGTGTGTGTATAAATTTGAAAACTGAAACGTTGTCCATCAGTTGCAGACTTTTGCTTTGTTATTAGTTAAGCAAATTGTTATATAGAAATTGATTTTTTTTTAAATAGCGGCTCTTTTATTTTGAAAAAACTGTCTAATGTTATTATTCGATCAACTCTGAAGAAAAAAACTACATTTAAGTAGATTTAAAGTCTACATTCATTTATTTGCTAAACTCAAGCATTTCAAAATGGCAACAGCTTTAAAAACACTGTAACTTCAGAACGCCTTAAGCTAAATGGCAACAGCTTTATAAACATTGTAACTTCAGAACGCCTTAAGCTAATAACTTTAGTTTTGCTACATACAATAATTGTAACTCAATGAGTGTGGTTAAAAAATAGTGCTGCAAATTGAATCACAACTTCCACATAGCTGTGATAATCTACTATCCTCAGAAAGACATGCTCATGAAATCAATGTAGCGTCCATGACTTGACTAAAAGAAAATGTTCGTATTCCTCTACCGATAAACTTCTGAAACGTTATATTAGTCGAGTTTAAACGAAAAAATGTTAATTCTCACCTGTGATGAACTTCGGCTAAGCAGAGCCAGCATCCTTATAGGGATGAACTTCGACTAAGCAGATGCCCCACGGATATTACGAATCCGTCCTTCGGGCGTAACCTAAAATATTTCAACTTATATGACGAGGACGGGGTTAGATCCCTTCTGCTAATGCCTCGTAGAACACCACAAATTACTGTTTCATAACAGCCTTGTCCTAGGGTAGCCGAGTGGAGAAAAACAATAGCCAGGGGTCAAAAGTTATTATGTCCCGCAGGGATCCCGGAAGCTAAGTAGACTTTAATTACTTACTCCCAGATAATGGCCGTTTTCCTATCTTAAATAGATATAAGCAGACATTTTATTTATAAACAGGTAAATACCAATTATGATAAACCCCCGCTAGTTACAATCCGTCCCAGGATTCTAGCTGAACACACATGCAATAGTGCAACTACATAATAACAGTGCATTGAAACGCAACAAGCTTCATAAAAGCTTCTAATAATATTCAATACCTTTTAGGAGCAAAAGTTATAATTTAAAAACCATGAAATATTAAAACCAAAAATCTGCTACAAATCATGCGATTGAAGGCACACCTTATCTCATGCCAAATAACACTATCTCTGATAAGGCATTCTTTTACAAGGACAACGTTCGTATTTTAAAATACCATGATATTTGGTCAAAAATTAACTTATGTAGACTTATTTCTACTTTTAGCAATAACTGGATTATTCGGTTAACATTAGCACAGCATCAGTAAAGCAGATAGAAGCAACGCTAAGCAAAAACCGACATACACATGCAATATATTGATGATCCTACCCCAGGAAAAATTCACCGGTTTGGCCTCGGGTACTTAATGTCTTCTTCTTCTTCTTCAAGTGCCGTCTCCTCTTAGAAAGTTGGCTATCATCATGGCTATTCTCACTTTTGATGCTGCAGCTCTGAACAACTCAACGTAACTACAGTTGTACCATTTTCTCAGATTATTTAGCCAGGAAATGCGTCTTCTTCCTCTGCTTCTCTTTCCCTGTATCTTTCCCTGCATAATATTCTGCAACAATACATATTTGTCTCCTCACGTGGCCCAGATATTGCAGCTTCCTTATTTTAATTGTGTTCAATTTTTCTTTTTCTTTTCTCATTCTTCCAAGTACCTGCCCATTTGTTACCATGGCTACCCAACTTATCCTCAAGATCCTTCTATATGACCACATCTCAAATGCCTCCAGTCGATCACTTATATCTTTCTTTAGCGTCCATGATTCCATCCCATATAGCAATACCGAGAAAACGTAGCATCTCAATATTCTGACTCTAAGTTGTAAGTTAAGATCTCCACTGCATAACACGCTTCTCATTCTGTTAAATATGGTTCTGGCTTGTCCAATTCTTGATTTAATTTCTTCAGCGTACTCATTATTTTCATTGACAGTTGTTCCCAGGTACCTGTACTTACTGAGTTTCTCTACTAGTTCTCCGTTGATCCATAGGTTTTCCTGTTGCTGAACTGATTTTCTAATGGTCATAAATTTGGTCTTTTTGATATTTAAGGTAAGTCCGCTCTCCTCGCTACTCGTCACTACTTGATCTACTAAGCTCTGTAAATCTTCTATTGTTTCGGCAATGAGTATGGTGTCGTCTGCATACCGGATATTGTTAATGGGTATTCCATTGACCTTTACTCCTATTGCTGTTTCTTCCAGCGCTCTCTGAATGATTTCTTCCGAGTACAGATTAAATAATAGCGGCAATAGTACACATACTTGCCTTACACCACGTTGTATTTTTACTTCTTCCGAGAGTTCATTGTCCACCTTAATATTAGCCGTCTGGCTGTAGTATAAATTGTTTATTATTCTAATATCTTTCATGTCTATATTTTTACTTTTAAGTAACTGAATGAGGTGGTTGTGGCGGACTCTCAAATCCTTTGTTGTAGTCAAGGAAACAGACATACATCGGCTGATTGATGTCCATGCATCTTTGAGTCAACACATTGAAGGCAAACAAGGCTTCTCTTGTTCCCATTGCATTTCTGAAGCCAAATTGGGTTGCGCTAATGTCTTGTTCTAATTTCCTAAAAATTCTCTGGTGTATTATCTTTAGGAATATTTTGAGAGCATGACTCATTAGACTGATGGTTCGGTGGTCACTGCATTCTTTTGCATTAACCTTTTTTTGTAATTTAATGAAGGTCGATCTAAGCCATTCGCGGGGAATGATTCCTGTGTTGTATATTGTGTTAAATAGTTCCACCAATATGCCCATTTGATCTTCTGTGATTAGTTTAATTATTTCTGCTGGAATTTCGTCGGGTCCTGGAGCTTTATTAGACTTTGCCATTTTTACCGCGTGCATTACCTCTTCCTTTGTTATTGTTGGGCCCAAATATCCTTCTGTGTCCTCTTCTACCATTTATTGTTGTCTGTCATCGTCGAATAGTTCCTGGATATACTCCTTCCATCTTGCCAGCTTCCCTGCAGTGTCTGGGATTATTTTGCCATCTCTGTCTAGTGTACCAGGGGCCTATTATGTTCACAGTATCTGTCCCCTAATCTGACATGTACATACCATTCAGGGCAGTGTCATCATTACTTCCCCGACAATACCGTCCTTTGAAGTGATCATGGGCCACCCTATACAGTATAAATAGTCAGAGTCCCTAATCAATAACCACGGGATGTTAACGTCGATTCCCCGTGATTATATAACCCTTCAGGGGGATATCCCAATGACATGAATAGCTTCCCTCTTTTATGCTAACAACACGCTGTCTAATTTAACACCCTGTCTGGCAGTTACGCACCATTCAGAACATCACCATCATTACCTCCCCGACAATACCGTCCTTTGAAGTGATCATAGACTACTCTATACAGTGCAAGTAGCCATACACCCTAAATATGAATAATATTAATCTTCCACAACCTTAGTTTTACCCGGATTTCCCTTAAATGGGCATAATCATGACCAGTCTGTCCTTTATCTTTACCTAACACCAAGTAATATTAAACACCCTGTATAGCAGTTACGCTGTTTAGATTCATAGTAATTATCAATTGGTAGATACCCTGACCTCTATGAAGTTTTTGATAAGTCAAAAATAACGGAAATTTCCGAATATCTCAGTAATGGTGGAAAATTAGGAACATGATGGTTCGGACGAAATTGACTTAAAATTTAACGGAAAAGTCAATTATATAGCAATATAATTTTGTGTGTTTTATTTAAAATAAGTGAGTTGGTTGCTGTTTCCGGTATAACCGGATGTTATGTTGAAAGTATTTTTATTTAAAAGATAGACATTGACTAGGTCTATCATGAAAATTTCAGATCAAAATTCCTATTATAAGTTCGAAAGTTTGTAACCAACGGGTTGTGTGAATCTTCTTGTATAAGTTTTTCTTATAAATCTTTTAATAAGTAGTTTTTCCTTACTTTTTAGCACAACTGCAAAATACAGAGAGCAGTATTAAAGCGGCATTATTTCAACAAGAAACAAACGCTCTATCTAGGTAAGCAGCGCATTTAAAAAGCCGATCAGTGTAAATCAACACATGAAGAAATATTCCCCAAAAGTAGATAATGCCATTGACTTCAGTAACAAAGTTGTGTTTGATAAGCAATGGCTATAAAGTTTTTTAATATATTTATGTATTTTTTATTTTAATTATTAGTTAAGTTTTGTTTAGTTCTTAAGTTTTCGTAATAAATACCTTTCCTGGTTGTTGTAACTAATTATATGTATTTAAAGAGATTGCATTTCTAGTAATGTTTTATTTTTCTACAAGCAAGCGCTATACATAGAGTGTATCAATATTGTAATTATTAGTTTATGCTGATAAGTTTTCCTTAGTTCCTAAGTTAATAAATAACGTTTATTGTCGTTGTAACCAATTGTATACATTTTTAATTCCGTGTTTGATTTTTTTTTTTCATATATTGAAGGCAAAGAAATTGTTTTGCTTGTCTAGGCCTATCAGTATTTTAATTGTTCGTTTATACTGATAAGTTTTGTTTGGTTCTTATGTTTCAGTAATAAATAACATTTATTGTCTTTGTAACTAATTGGATACATTTAAAGAGATTGCATTTTTAGTGAATTTTTATTTAAAAAAATTCACTAGTAGAGAGGGATTGATGGTGAGACTTTGTAAAAATTCTTTCAAATGAGTGCGAACTAGGATCCCTAGAACCCATATCCGGGGTCAGTTTCAATTTTTATATGTTTATATATATATATATATATATATATATATATATATATATATATATATATATGTATGTATGTATGTATGTATGTATGTATCCAACCGCTAACTCAAAAAATAATTAACCGATTTCTATTAAACTTGGCAAGTGCCTTTCTTCTATTAATGGCTTGGATGAGTTCGTTAGTCAGAAAAATCTGACGGGGTTTTCCGGGAAAATTTTGAGTTTTCTTTCAAAAAAAAAAATTCTCCGAAAGTAACAAAGCTGTTTTAATGAAATTTAGTATATATGTTGCCTCAGAAGAGATTGTATTGCGTACCAAAATTCAACTGTCTAAGTTTAGAGAAAATTGAGTTATTCAAATTTTAAATTTTCTTTTGAAACAATTTTTTTCTCCAAAAATTACAAAGTTATTCTAAAAAAATTTGGTGGATATCTTGTCCTAGGAAATATCTTACTACATACCAAAATTAAACTTTCTAAGATTATAGAAAACTGAGTTAATCAAATTTTTATAGCTCACTGCAGTGTTAAAATCAATGGTATTTGCCTCACTATGTTAAACACGTGCCTGGGGGACTGACAGAATTCATTCCCAGTTGCTTTGTTCTACTCATATTCTCTGAACATGTTAAAAGACGTGGTATCTACTTCATTCCAAGTCACTATTAACCGACTATTTCTGAAATCAAATAAGTAAACTAAATCGATTGTCATAAAATATGTAGTGTATTAAGACTAAGGGAAAAAGAAATAAAACATATATAACTGTGCACATTTTGATTATATTTTAGGGTGTGCGGCGCACACCTAGCTCACTAGGAGAAATCGCCACTGCTTGAGAGAGGTATTGTCACAGCATAATATCTTATTAAAGTTCATTTGTAAATAGGTTTTATATATATATATATATATATATATATATATATATATATATATATATATATATATATATATATATATATATATATATATATATATATATATATATATGTATGTATCCGTCTGATAACTCAAAAATAATTAACCGATTTCGATGAAACTTGGCAAGTGCCTTTCTTTTATTAATGGCTTGGATGAGTTCGTTATCCAGAAAAATCGGGCGGGGTTTTCCGGAAAAATTTTGAGTTTTCTTTCAAAAAAAAATTTTTTTCTCCGAAAGTAACAAAGCTTTTTTAATGAAATTTAGTATATATGTTGCCTCAGGAGAGATCTTACTACGTACCAAAACTCAACTTTCTGAGTTTAGAGAAAATTTAGTTATTCAAATTTCAAATTTTCTTTCGAAAAAATTTTTCTCCGAAAATTACAAAATTATTTTAATGAAGTTTTGTGGATACCTTGCCTTAGGAAAGACCTTACTACGTATTAAAATTAAACTCTCTAAGTTTATAGAAAATTGAGTTATTTAAATTTGAAGCATTTAATAAAAATTCACTACCATAACGCACTTGCTGCGTCCCGAGTTTTTTTAAATTCTGTTTGACAAGTTTTCATTTAAAATATTAAAGACAAAAATTTTTTTTTTGGTTTACTGCAAGCAAGTTCTATTTAGAGGGAGTATCAATATTCTAACTATTAGTTCATGCTAATACGTTTTATTTGGTTCTTAAGTTCCAGTATCAAATAACGTTTATTGTCGCTGTAACTAATTGTATACATTTAAAGACATTATATTTTTACTTCCGTGTTTGATAATTTTTCATTTCATATATTGAAGACAAAAAAATAAGTTTTGCTTTTCTCCAAGCAAGCTCTATATAGAGGGCGTAAGAATATTTTAATGATTAGTTTATGCTAATACGTTTTATTTAGTTCTTAAGTTCTAGTCTTAAATAACGTTTATTGTCGTTGTAACTAATTTTATACCTTTAAAGAGTTTGCATTTTAATTCTGTTCGATAATTTTTCATTTAATATATTGAAGAAAAAAAAGTCTGTTTTGCTCTTCTACAAGCATGTAAGCTTTATATAAAAGATGTGGCAATATTTTAATTACTAGTTTATGCTGATAAGTGTTATTTGGTTCTTAAGTTTCAGTAATAAATAACGTTTATTGTCGTTGTAACTACGTGTATACATTTAAAGAGATTGCAATTTTAATTCCGTGTTTGATAATTTTTCATTTCATATATTAAAGACAAAAAAATTATGTGTTTTTCTGCAAGCAAGCTCTATATAAAGGGCGTGTCAATATTTTAATTATTAGTTTATGCTAATACGTTGTGTTTGGCTCTTAAGTTTCAGTAATAAATAACGTTTATTTTCGTTGTAACTAAATATATCAATTTAAATAGATTGCGTTTTTAATTTTGTTTGAAGATTTTTTATTTAATGTATTGAAGACCAAAAAAAAATAGGTTTTGCTTTTTTACAAGTAAGCTATATATAAAGGATGTATCAATATTTTAATTATTAGTTTGTGAACCAAAAAGCAGAATCACCCCAAAAATCACAAATATAAGAACAGGGAGCTATGCGCTAGATACATATTTCGACAACGATGTTGTCTCTATCAGTAGCTGTCGCTAAACTGTTTAGCGGCAGTTCCTGACGACGACAACTTCGTTGTCGAAATACGTCTCTAGCGCTAACTCTCCGTTATACTGGAGTTGGGTTGTTTAATTCACTTCCAGCAGTGGTCAGGGAATTGCCTGGAAGACAGTTTGCATCTGCGATAAAAAGAAAATTAATAGAGAGACCTATATATTTAATTGAAGAATTTAATTTTTAATTAACTATTATGTGTTTTTGTCAGCTCATTTTATATTTTGTGTATATTGTCAACCACTATTTGTCATGTGTAAGTCCATTATATAATTATTTTATGTGCGACGAACCATGTAAATGTTGATGGTTAAATAAATGTTATGTTATGTTATGTTATGTTAAGTTATGTTATGTTATGTTATGTTATAATTTTTGTGTTTATTGTCGTAACTCTATTTGTAAAATTTAAAATCAACTCAATTTTTAATCGTGTCTTTGATAATCTTTTACTTAATATATTATAAACAAACAAAAATCTGTTTTGATTTTCCACAAACGAGATTTATGTAGAGGTGTATCAATAAGGGTGATATAATTGTAAAATTATGCCATTTGTAAAGTGTCACATTATTTTGTAGTTTGGGGAAACAAATTCAATCAGTAAGCTTTGACAAATAATTAGTAAAATTTGACAAGTATTAAGTTTACAACTTACTTTCCAAGTAATCAAAATACCTGTTATTATGAGCCCTTCTTTATACTTCCGCTAAGATTTAGGTTTTCTTTTCCGGGCTCGCAAATACTTTTCCCAAGCTAATCTCTATACCTTATATACTTCACAAATAAGACCAAAGCTCGAATACTACTCCCACATCTGGGGTGCTGCTGCTGCTTCTACACTCGCTATCCTGGACTCCAATCAGAAGAGATCTATACGTCTCATCGGTGACCCTACCCTCACCCAAAGGTTGCTATCCCTTGCCCACCGACCTCTCTCTCTCTCTTTTTTATAGATATCTGCACGGGCACTGCTCAGAGGAGCTTTCTTCCATAGTTCCTCCACCTGCTGCCCGCAACAGATCTACCAGGGGAACAGAGCGAATGCACCCTTTTACTGTCCAGATCACCAGACATAGAACATCTTGTTATACCCGCTCTCTTGTCCCGAGGACTTCCAAGTTGTGGAATTTCTTGCCGGCACATGTTTTTCCTTCTCCCCCGAACCTCCAAACCTTCAAGTCCAGAATTAACAAGTTGCCTCTTTCCTCCTTGTCGACACCCACGGTACGATAGTATTTAGGCTGTAATCCCTCGTGGTGTTGTTGAAATTAAAAAAAAATTAGCCATACGGTAGAGAGCATCCAGATATTATCTGACTCCACACCCAATTGTAGCGTCTTAGGTCTCAGGCATCGAATGTATCAGCATTTTAAGGGTCATATTTTTTTGGTGGAAAAAAAATGAAAATTAGTGTATATATGAAAAGTCTTGACGCAGAAAGTGCGTTATGGTAGTGAATTTTCATTAAAATATTTTTAATAATTAATATGTATTGTGTTAATGAAATGATAATAAATTTGGTATAACCAATTCAGTTGAAACAATGCGTGATATTTTATAAAAATATCTTTATTGTTTTAAGAAGTACAAACCTTTTCCAAAATTAAACTTAAAATATTCCCGAAAAAAATGATCCGATTTTTCTGGCCAACGAACCTCTACATTCACATAGCTGCCAAATATTCTCGGTGGTTCAGTGGTAAGAACGTGTGCCTCTGAACGGAAGGGTACTGGGCTCGATTCTTAGCGTTCCCCTTTGACTTTTTCAGTACATACTGTATAATTAACATAAAATAAGAAATTTAAATATTTACTGGCAGATCATTTCTATGAAATTTCACTACCATAACGCACTTGCTGCGTCCAGACTTATTTATTTAGTTAAATTGGTCAAACAGAATACAAAGCAAGTAAGCTGTCGCTTGTTTAGTGCCTTACTGTACAATTTAATATATATTAAAGCCAAATTATGTAAATATAAAAATATTATACTGACATCTGCAAATGTTGAGGTTTATTCCTGATAATTTGCTGTTTATTTGCAAATTCAATTTTTCTATATATTATAACACAACCAATTTATGTAGTATTTCTATACGCATTACTCAGGTAAATTGGCAAATATAGTAAATAACAACAAATAATTACACCGACAGCTGATAGATATGTTTATTATATTGCATAACAACTAACAAACTAACCAACTTTAAAAAATTCTACTTATTAAACGCAAAGAAAGAAAATAGCTGATCTATAAATGTGTCTCATTGACTACAAAACGTATGAGATAATGAGATGGCGGGACTCAAAACTTAATTTTGAAACTGGCGCGTAGCGATTCCTAAAATTCTAATTGGCTGAGATATTCTCCATAACAGAAGTCTGGGCTGTTTCAATTATCGCTTCTAATGAGGCCTTATTGCTCCGTGGCATTTTTGAACGGAGTATAGGTTAACAAAAAAAGTATGAGTAATTTAACCCAAATATAAGACACGACCTTAGTAGTGAATTTCCATAAAAATGTTTTTTAACAGCAAATATGTCTTCTTTTTTTTATAAAATCAGGCGTCAAATGTGGCTACCGGTATAACCTATATAGTAGAAACAATGTACCATATTTCATCAAAAAAACTTTAGTCTGAACAGGTACAATCTTTTTTCGAAAATGAACTTAAAATTTTCCCGAAAAAACTAGTCTGATTTCCCTCGCCAAACAACTTCTTTAAGCTATTTTATTACCTACCAAGATATAATTATTCACAAAAAGCTTCCCGGCGAAGCTTCCAAAAAAATTTATCATCAAAATTTGCACAAAATTTTTTGTGCGAAAATCCGAAAACTTTTAATTACAATAACCTGTTAAGTAAACTTATACTATTAATTACCAAAATTTCACGCATAGTGGAAGTAAAAAAAAAGTTCGGGGCGCAACAAGTGCGTTATGGTAGTAATTTTATTTAAATGCTTCAAATTTGAATAACTTATCTTTCTATAAACTTATAAAGATGAATTTTTAATGTAGTAAGACCGTTCCCAAGGAAACATAGGCACCAAATTCAATTTAAATAACTTTGTAATTTTCATAGAAAAATTATTTTTTTCGAAAAAAATCAACATTTAAATAACTCAATTTTCTATAAACTTAGAAAGTTTAATTTCAGTACATAGTAACGCCCTACTAAAGTTAACATATCGACAAAATGTCATTAAAATATCTTTTTAACTTTTGGAGAAAAAGAATTTTTCGAAAAGAAACTCAAAATTTCCGGGGAAAACCTTGTCCGATTTTCCTAGCTAACAAATTATTCCAAGCCATTAATAAAGGAAAGGCACTTGCGGAGTTTTATCGAAATCGGTTAACTCTTATATATATATATATATATATATATATATATATATATATATATATATATATATATATATATATATATATATATATTCTTAAAAAATTGTGGGAAAGCCGTCAGTTGCAAAATAAAACTCTTTATTAAAAGCCGAGCTTTCGGAAAAGTTTATTCCATTCTCAAGGCTACAACATGGAAAGGAAAAAGTTTTCAATTTACTTAGGAAAAATATAAAAGTTTATATATATATATATATATATATATATATATATATATATATATATATATATATATATATATATATATATAACATAAAAATTTAAACTGACCCCGGCTATGTGTTCTAGGGGTCTTAGTTCGCGCTCATTTGAAAAAAATTTTGCAGTCTCACCACCGATACCTCTCTTCTAGTGAATTTTTTTTAATAAAAATTCAATAATATAAGTGAAAAAATATTCATATTTTAATGCCACAAGCTCTCAAAAATAAGAACATTACCTAGACATGATACTTTAAAGTTTCATTAGACATTTGTGAAAACAATTTATTAACTAGTTATATGTTATGAAAATGTAAAGGTAGAAAATTATATTGAATTAATTATGTATTGTGTCCCCTGTGGGTCCAGGGACTAACTAAAAGAATAGGCCCAAGGTAACTCCTGCCTGTCGTAAAAGGCGACTAATTGGAATCAAACACTGGCGGGGGTCTTGTCCATGTGGGCCTGGAGGGAGGCGGATATCTCTGGGGAGTGATGTACACCCGGATTTTGAGGCCTCCATTCTGGGCTTAGAAATGGATGGTTGCCCGCGCTTGGTTGTTACTCGGGAGCGAGGTTCCGGAAGGTTGCCGCCTTGGGTTGAATGCTGGCGGGTGTCGTGTGTCTAGACGACCCGGAGGGAGTTGACAGCTCTGATGAGTGGTAAACACCCGGAGTTTGGGGCCTCCACTGGTGGGTGTCGGGTCTAGACGAATTCGGAGGAGAGCTGAGATCTTTAGGGGTGAAATAAAACTAAGGGTTGAGGCCTCTTCTGTGAGCTTCGAAATGGACAAACGACCCCACTTGGATGCTGCTCGGATGCAGGACTTCATGATACTGCACCGAGTCAAACACTGACGGATGTCTGCTCCAGACGAACTCGGAGAGAGGTTATCTCTCTTTGAGCTTTGAGACGGGCAAGCGACTTCGCTCAGATGGCAGTACATCTGTCAAACAAAGTTTTACCTCGCAGGTGTCGTCTCCTGTCGGAAGCTCGATTTGTTGTGAAATTTAAGCTAACGCTGGCAGGTGTTGGACCTGGACGAACCCGGAGGTGGCTGGGGTCTCTAGGGGTGGATTACATCTGGAGACTTGGGCCTACTCCGTGAGCATTGATACAGGCTAACAACCCCGCCTGGATGCTGCTCGAAGGCGAGACTTCATGATACCGCCTCGAGTCAATGAAACACTGGCGGGGGTCTGGTGCAGGTGAGGCTTGGGGGAGGCAGACATCTCAGGGGAGTGATATGCACCCGGAGTTTGGCGCCTCCACTGTGGCCTCAGAGACTGACAATTGGCCTCGCTTGGTTGTTACTCGGGAGCGGGGTTCCAGATGATACCGCCCTGGATTGAGCCCTGTCGTGTGTCCACACGTCCCGGGGGGCTCTGATCTCTGATAAGTGGTAAACACCCGGAGTTTGGAGCCCATACTGTGTGCTACGAAACGGACGGACGGCCTCGCTGGGGTGATGCTCGGGAGCGGGACTCGATGGGATGTTGCCTTGAGTCTTAACACTGTTAGGTGTCAGGTTTGGAAGAGCCTGAAGGGAGCTGAGATCTCTAGGGGTGGATTACAACTGGAGATTAGATGCTGCTCGAGAGCGGGACTTCATGATACCGCCTCGAGGCAAACACTGACGGATGACGAGTCCAGACGAACTTGAAGAGAGGTTATCTCTCTTTCAGCTTCGAAACGAGCAAGCGACTTCACTCAAATGGCAGTACACCTGCCAAACAAACTCTCACCCTCAAGAAAAGATCGGCTCCCTCAGGGAGCTGGAATTGATGGGTGAAATCTAAATAATTAGACGTGAGCCACAATAGACCTAAGGTCGCGGTGGAGGGACTGGAATAGCCCACTCACAATAAATTCTAATCTTCTAATAGAGTTATGTATTGCCAAACTTAATTTAAATATGTTAATATATTTGGTAAATAATCAGAAGATCCGATCGAATCATGATATGCGGTTCTAAAAAGAAATATTTTCAAAACTAGAGTCTGTAGTCATAGGGAGTGTTATACAAAACTTGAAGCAGCTTCTAAAATACAAAATACAGTCTACCCCGTTTGTAAAAAATTGGTAATTTGATTTTTTTCAATTTCAGTCACAATTTTAGTGCGCCTGTATATGGCATCTAGATTTTTTCGTCAAATAGTATAAACTAAAACATCTTTGGATGCATCGCTGTAATGGGACTCTGCTATCTATTGTTAAATAAAAACGCCCTATCATTCTTTCATATGTGCTAAAAATGTTAAAAGTTGCAAACCAATTGAAATAACCCGAAAATGGTGCATTATAACATGCAAACAGCATTATCGTTCGATGAAAAATGCAAAAATACAATAACATGAGGGGTGTTCGAAAAAAATAATTTGTATCACCAACTACTTATGGGCCGCGGCTGTAATTGTCAAAATAATTTTATAAGGTGCAGCTCAAGAAACCCTATAATTATCGTATAGAATTTTTTCTCGTATATTGTATAATAACGGACAAATTGAGCTTTACCCTAGAAAAGCGTCACCCTGTATATATGAGAATAGATGAAAACTAAAACTAACCCCGGATATGGGTTCTAGAGGGTTTAGTTCGCGCTCAGTTGAAGAAATCTTGCCACAATATCAAAAGTCGCAATCCGTTCCATAGCGAATTTTTGCTACGAAAATTTGCTAAAAATTATAGAGTATTAAACCACAAACCATATAACTGACACTACTGCCAAAGCATCAGAGAATGGGTCTATCTAAAATGAGTTTTCTGGAAATATTTTAATATAATGACGGACGATGACGGTTGAAGCTTAAGCTTAGGGGTTTGTAAAACACTCTGTTTGCGTTTAAGGTTATTTGCCTAAATGTTCCCAATTTTGACGTAGCAAACCGCGACTTTGGCATTTTAAGGGGAAAATCCCAAAATTGTTTTCTCTAAAAGCATATAGCTTTTTTGTCTTTTAACTTACAGATCTCAATTTTTGGGCATTGTTTTCTTTTTAGGGAATTTTCTTTTAAAAAATTCACTAATGAGGAAATCCCGACTTGTAAATTTTGAAAAAAATCCTTCAAATGAGCACTAATTAGGCCTCCGAGATATCCGGGATCAGTTTCAATTTTTATATGTTTATATATATATATATATATATATATATATATATATATATATATATATATATATATATATATATATATATATATATATATATATATATATATATATATATGTGTGTGTGTGTGTGTGTGTGTGTGTGTGTGTGTGTGTGTGTGTGTGTGTATCACACCGATTTTGGTCAAATTTGTTGAGTACGTTCCTTTTGCCAATGGCTTCGATAAGTTCGTTAGCCAAGAAAATCTGCTCAGTTGAAATAGATTAAACAATGATTTGTTTTAATTAGACAGACGGATTCCCCCTGTCGGTATCAGTTCTGAACTGACCTTAACGGTATAGAATTTCGACCACGCAATTATAATGCATGTTTGCAAGAAAATAAATTCGGGACTCAGCAAGTGCGTTATGGTAGCGAATTTTTATTGAATGCCTCAAATTTGAATAGCTCAATTTGCTATTAACCTATAAGGTTCGTTGGCCAGGAAACTAGTTTTCGCGGGAAAATTTTAAGTTTATTTTCGAAACATTTTTGTACATTTTCAAACAGTAAAGTTATTTTGTTAAAATATGGTACATTGTTTCTACTATATATGTTTTACTGGTAAGAAAATTTGATGTCTGCTTTCTTTAAAAAAAACACATATTTGCTACTTAAAACATTTTTATGAAAATTCACTATCATAACGCACTTGCTGCGTCCAGACTTTCTATTATATAAAGCCGCGTACCAAATGGTAATTGGTTACCATAAATTCTTTGTTATTTCCAGAGATATAAAAGTTTCCGGGAAAAACTGGGCCGATTTTCTTGGCTATCCTATCCAAGCCACTTTCAAAAGGAGGGTAGTCACCAAATTTCATTTAAATTGGTCCATTATGATTGGAGTTATCCGTGCGAAATCCGTTTAAGAGGTTTATATATATATATATATATATATATATATATATATATATATATATATATATATATATATATATATATATATATATATATATATATATATATATATATATATATACAGTGATAAAAACCAGCAATGACACCGCTTAAACGGATTTGGAAAAGACCTTTGCTATTGCAAATTATTTTTTTTTAATCTTTTACTCAGGTAATCTCAGGTAACCAGGTAATAATCCTCGAACACAAAGTACCTACCATAGAAAATGCGCTTATTCCACGAACTAGGAAATTCCAAATAGTGAATGTATCTTAAGAACAGACGTTATCTACTCTCAAGAGATAATAACTTCAATATGAAAACTAATAAAAATGGCAAGACGCCTGACCCAGACACTATTCAAAACATTTTTTCTGAAAAACCTTCTCCGAATTAGCAACAATCGTAAATATAATTTTTAAACATTCGACTATATCATTATACGGAACGAAGCGGTAGATCCCATAATCACACCAGGTAAAAATCCTAAAACACCCAAAGCTTAAGTTAGTAAGTCTAATGAGCATCTTAGATGAAATAGCAGAAATATTAATATGGTAACAGGCTAAATAACATAGAACGCCTAACTCACCCTACGATAAACACCAGTGCAGTAGATGGGAGGGGGGACACACATGACCAAGCTCCTAATCAGTTACACAGATCACTTTGTAGGTTTCCATTTCTAATCATTATATGCATAATGGAAAAAGTTCTTGGAGTAACATATTTTATTTTAAAATTGGTTAAATGAAAAGTACGGTCCAAATAATCCTTTAGAAGCACAGAGGAAATGTTCTGAAGATTTTTTACCTAATTTTTTTAGCTGTGACTACAGCTCCCGTTGAAAGAAGTTTATATATTCTGAAGCGAATCAAAACGTACTTAAAAAATTCCACAAGTGAAACAAGACTCGGCAGTTGGGCTCTCATGAACATTCACACGGACGTAAATATTAAAGCCGACCTTATAACACATATGTTTACATTAAAAAAAGACGCCTGGATCTCAATTTTTTTCCTTAATTATGTGTGACCTTCCTCATACCTATAACATTTAAATATTTATTTTTTGATAATGTTTTCTGTCAACCTATTTCAATCTATCCCGACACACTTCTTGACAGGTGCCCCCCAAAACAAAATTCCCAACTACGGCACTGACCAACACTAAATTTAGTTATGGAAGGAAGCAGATTACAAACAACAGGTAGCCCAAGTAGGCAACGATATATTCAGGGTGTATCAGCCTACAGTAGCAGGAATTGACCAGTGGATAGAGGACCTAATTTTAAGGCAAAAAGTATATATATATATATATATATATATATATATATATATATATATATATATATATATATATATATATATATATATATATATATATATATATATATATATATATATATATATATATATATATATATATATATATATATATATATATATATATATATAGGTCAGGAAAGGCTTCGTTCTTGAGATACGGGGGTATTAAAGTTCTCCTCTGATGTTCATTTTCATTAATAATTTCCAAAACCTTTTCAGATAGGAAGTTGATTTTTTGTGGGCAGCCCTAAATTTTAAAGCCGATATGAGAAAACTAAAATACAAATTTAGAATGTATCAATATGGGTGCCTGCAGGGGCTGTAAGTAAAATGTCAATATTTTTTCTCGGAGCACTTTTTCATATTTGACACCAACAAATAATATTTGAAACATTTCTATATGTTCCTGAATGCTATAAGATATCAGTCACCGCCCCACTTGGTCGCTCAGACCACGGCATGGTCACAGCTTCCTGCGCAATGCAACCCGAGGTCACACAGTCATCACACCCACGTATCGTTTGGCACTACAACTCCGCAAACTGGGACGAAATGCGGGATTACTTTTCCTCATTTCCATGGGCGTCTGTCTGCTTCTCTCATCCTGACCCATCTGATATCTCACAAAACGTCACCGAAATTATCCAAGCTGGCATGGAATTATTTATCCCACGTACACAGAAAACCTCTTCAGCCACTCAAAAGCCCTGGTTCTCTAAATCCTGTGACAAGGCCAGACTTGAAAAGGTCAAAAGCTCACAAAACGCTTCTACAAACTCCCAGTCAAGAAAATCGTCAAGCATTTAACGACGCAAGAAACCGCTATGTCCGCATTCTTTCTGAGGCAAAAAACTCGTTTAATAACCACATCAAAAACAAAGTCCTCTTAAGCTCCACCGGCGGCAAACCCTTGTGGACTCTTGCTAAATCTATCGGGAATAATTTCTGCAAAAGCACGTTCCCACCTCTTGTCTCAGGGGATGCAATTGTTTCTACCGCCCTGGGCAAGGCTGAACTTTTTGCTTCGTTGTTCGCCGCCAATTCTACTCTCAACCCACCTCCAAATGTTCAACCACCAACAGTCCCTAATGTCACGCATAAAATGACGGATATCATTTTCAAAACTAAAAAGGTACGAAAGATGCTCTCTTGTCTTAATACCAGGAAAGCCTCTGGCCTTGACGAGATCCCAGCAATTGTTCTCAAAAAATGCACACCAGAACTTGCTTCTGTTCTGACTCGCCTGTTTCAAATATCTTATAATAAAGGCATATTCCCTAGTAACTGGAAAACTGCTCGAGTACAACCTATCCCCAAGAAAGGATCCAAAGCGCTTCCTAGCAACTACAGGCCTATTTCTCTCCTTTCAGTCGTCTCTAAAGTGATCGAAATGTATATAAACACCGAATTACTAAAATTTCCTGAAAAACACAGTCTAATCCACGACAAGCAGTATGGATTCCGTCAGCGCAGATCGACTCCTTTGTCACCCATTCTTGGGACAAGTCTATGGAACAACACGGTGAATCCCAGATTGTTGCTCTAGACATATCCAAAGCATTCGACCAGGTCTGGCACGCAGCGCTGCTTAATAAACTTCCGTCCTATGGCCTACCACCAAAACTTTGTACCTGGACAGCAAATTTCCTCTCCAACAGGACCATATCTGTTGTTGTGGATGGCCATTCCTCCAAACTGTATCCAATTAATGCAGGTGTTCCTCAAGGTTCAGCTTTAGCCCCTACTTTGTTTCCTTTCCACATCAATGACCTCTAGCACATCCAACCCAGTTCACAGCTACGCGGACGACAGCACCCTCCATTCAAATATACAATATTCTAAGCCTGTCTCTTTAGCCCAATTAGATGAGGATCGCAGACTCATGGAGGGTTCTGTCTCCGTGGATCTCCAAAAAATATTAGACTGGGGAAGTAGAAATCTTGTACAATTCAACCCCACCAAAACTAAGTCTTGCTTTCTTTCTCACAAGAGATACACCAGCCCTAGACCCATCACAATGAACAACCAAGTTATTCAAAGTAATGAGTCCTTTTCTCTTGTTGGCATTTCTGTGGATCGAAATATTAATTGGCACCAACATGTCACAACAATTGCAGAAGCGGCTGCTAAGAAATTAGGTTTCCTCTTCCGGGCTCGCAAATACTTTTCACCAGCTAATCTCTATACCTTATATACAATACAAATAAGGCCAAACCTCGAATACTGCTCCCACATCTGGGGTGCCGCTGCCGCTGCCGCTTCTACACTCGCTATCCTGGACTCCATTCAAAAGAGAGCTATACGTCTCGTCGGTGACCCCACCCTCGCCCAAAGGCTGCCATCCCTTGCCCACCGACGTGCCGTTGGTGACCTCTTTCTCTTGTATAGATATCTGCACGGGCACTGCTCAGAGGAGCTTTCCTCCATAGTTCCCCCACCTGCAGAGCTACCAGGGGAACAGAGCGAATGCATCCTTTTACTGTCCAGGTCACCAGACTTAGAACATCTTGTTATGCCCGCTCTTTTGTCCCGAGGACTTCCAAGTTGTGGAATTCCTTGCCGGCACATGTTTTTCCTTCTCCGAACCTCCAAACCTCCAAGTCCAGATCTAACAAGCTGCCTCTTTCCTCCTTGTCAACACCCACGGTACGATAGTATTAGGCTGTAAGCCCTCGTGGTGTGTTGTTGAGATTAAAATAAAAAAAAGGCATACTTGTCTTTAGTCGCTCGAATTCACTCTTTAGGAGAAAGATGGTCTTAAAAAAATCCTAATGAAACGAAAGCGTCGTAAACACTAATTAAAACAAGTGTATATTGGATGTCAAAACAACCCATATCTGTCAAATAATTTAATTCCTTTCTTTAAGATTGGAAACCGTGTTTTTGTCTGAGGTCGCAAACAGTATTTTAATAGTGCCATACAATTTTTTAGTTAAAATGTCATTTACATTTACAAACGAAGAACAGCTTTTATTCATTTTGTGTATGGGTTTGTAAACAGACACTCATATCTAGCAGCGAAAGAATATCAAAAAAATGTCCACATAGAAAACATCCACATCCTTCCGTATTTGTGCAAATGCATAATCGTTTTCAGATTAAATGAATAAAATGGAAACGTAGAATTCAGCAGAACGTTCTGCAAGAAAGAAATAACATCAAGCCGCATTTTACGAGACATTAATGGAGACCCAAGCACATGTACCCGAATATGTCGGTAGTGCTTTGCCTTCCCCAAACCAAGATATGTTGGGTTTTAAACGAAATCATATGCATGCCTATCATCTGCAACAAGTGGGGGTTTACACCCTAGCGTTGAAGAACGCAAAGTACATTTATTTCAGGCTTCTCAACTCTGGAAATTTTTTGTCACAAATATTATGGAGTGACGAATATTGCTTTGCCCGGCGCGGTGTCATAGATTTTCATAATCAACATGTTTGGGCATAAGAAAATCCTTATGCTGTTAGACTAGGAAATTTTCAGCATGAACCTAGTCTTAATGTTTGCACTGAGCATTCCGATAAATGGCATGACCTACCGACTAGTTCGAGGCTCCGGGCTTGGTTCCAGTTAGATGATTGTCCAGTTTATTTTGCAATATTATTTCTAAACGTCATAACGTCTGGGTTTAACATGGTCAAAGGAACTTAAGGGTTTTACTACCAGACAAACTGATTTATTCTCAAAAACCCTACGCGTTTCAACACATTAACGTGCCATCTTCAGGGGTTTAGACAAATTTTCTGTCTCAATTACAGAAAGATGCTGTATGAAATGTTGTCAAAGTTTGGCTTTTCATCTATTGCACTCAGGATACCAAACAGAAACTGCGTAAAACAGGAAGGCAGGAACATCACAAGACTTGAAGAAACCAGAGGATGAATGCAAAAGAACGAACAAAATGGAGTCCCATGGGTCTCTAGATAATTTAATTCCAGAAATGCAAACCGAAAGCCTTTAATTTCCTTTATTTTGCAATAAATGCAATAACTTGGTTAAATGCCAATTACCCAGGAAGATCGATATGGCGCAGACGCCCACTTTCATGGCCCCTACGTTCTCCCAATTTAACTTCTCTGGATTTGTTTGCATGTGGTTTCCTCAAAGAAAGAGTGTATGCTACTCATATTCTAACAGCAGAAGACTGTAGAGTTTGTATAATAAATGCATGTCAGGTGATAAGGGTTTATCATTTGGCTGGAGTAAGGTGGTCTATTGAACAACGTTGCGTACGCTGCATTGAAAGTCTGCTATTCTTTTGAACATTTATTATAATTTTTTTTATTTTCTACCATCTTATTATTCTTCTTATTCTTAGATTTGTTATTATTAAAGTTAAATAATATTAAAAGAATTTTTTAAATTATCTTCAAAGTCGCACTACAGTTTTCTAATTTTTCTTGTAAATTCAACATGCCTATCGAAATGAAGAATGTCAAAATTTAATTAACCAATTATATTTTTGCGAAAACAATAATCCAACGACGCTTAACAACAACAGCCCATGTTAAATCAGGCTTAAACTCTTTAGTTGCCAATTTTACCATATCTCTTTTTGAATAACAAATCAATTCTAGAAATAAATATTACTGCTAATTTTCCTAACGAGGGAAACTTCCCAACTTTGTGTAATAAAATTTTGAAACTCACAACTCTGGCTGTTTGAATTTATTAGGCAGATTTTGTAGCTTTCCAACATTCACAGAAACCAAACGAGGACATCCGTTATGTCAACCACTCCCACACACATTACACAACGCCTTAATATACTTTTAGGAGCGTGTCGTAGCTTTTAAATTTCTTTAATTCAGGATAACTTAAATTTGTGTCGAGAGAAACGCCTCAAAATTTATATGTGAGAAGATCTTAGAATACTCTATATATGTAAAAAAATAGAATCCACCCACTTTAATATTTTAAAAAATATAGCGTTTTCAAAAAGTTTTACTCCATTTTCCACCGGAAAAACTTGAGCATAAAGGATGATTAATGAACTGGACCTCGGTTTTCGCCCAAGCAAGATTTAAATCAGTTTAGTATTTTTTGAGTTATCGCTCGGATACATACATACATACACACACACACACACACACACACACACACACACACACATATATATATATATATATATATATATATATATATATATATATATATATATATATATATATATATATATATATATAAACATATAAAAAATTTAACAGACCTTGGTTTTGGGTTCTAGAGACCCAAATTCGAGCTTATCTGAAGACATTTTTTCAACAGCTTTTCATCGTGACCTCTCTATTAGCGAATTTTTCTTTATGAAAATGCGCTGATAAGCTGATTCCATATGTAGAAATACATATGGAGTGTTCCATTCAGAAATTTTTACTTATGTCTGCTTTGAACTGAAAATATGGAATGGTATTAATGAAAATTCCGTAAAAAGTAAATTAGAATTTTTAAATTCGCACTTTGTAAAAATTTGAGTTTGGTGAATTATCATTATTTTTTAAATTTGAAGAATATACTCTATTTGAAAAATGTATGAAATTTCGCTACCATAGCGTCATGATTTTTTTACTATAAATAGTAAGACTTTGTTTTGCTTTTAGATCAGTTATGCTTAAGTGGACCTCAAATTACTCGACTAAATCATGTAAGACACGTTACAGTTAGAAATAGAATCATCAAAATATAAACAGATTTTAGAACTTTCTCGTATATTTAAATATTCAAAGCTTGTCCAAGCTTTCCGCCGCTATAAAACAGAAAGAAGCAAATGATGTAAACAAAACGAAAGCCAGCAAATGTATGGTGATAAAAGAAATAGTACTCTTCAACTTTGGCCATCAACCAGTGAACTCTGAGAAGGAACTTTAGGGTTTACATGCAGGTAGACAATTCATTGCACTTTGAAACAAGAAGAGGCTTTTGTCTTTCAGTTGAAAGTTTTACAACACCCTTAAAACTCCTCTTAACTCGCCCACTCGATTTGATGCATTTCCACCTTGTTCTTCTTACTTTTTCACTTCTTTTACACAAACAATGAAAAGCTAAAAGCAAAACTTTAAAAATATATAGAAGAGAATATTAAATTGTAGATCCGTCGTTATATCGTTTTGCAATTTGTAGTCGAGTGAACAGTGAAATAGAATTATCATCTGCCATTATTTATATCTCACCTATGCAATGTGAAACAGAAAAGTCTGGACGCAGCAAGTGCGTTATGGTAGCAAATTTCCTTAAAAATGTTTTTAATAGCAAATGTCTTTCTTTGATGAAAGCAGGCATCAAACTTGGTTGCCTATATAGTAGAAACAATGTACCATATTTCATCTGAATAACTTTATTGTTTGAAAATATATACACATTTTTCAAAAGTCTGGATGCAGCAAGTGTGTTATGGAAGTGATTTTCCATAAAAATGTTTTTAATAGCAAATGCGAGCAGACATCAATCTGATTACCGGTATAGCCTATGTAGTAGAAACAATGTACTATATTTTATCAAAATTACTTAGTTTGAAAATATACAAAATTTTTCGGAAAATAAACTTAAATGTTGGTTTCCTAACCAAGAAAGCTTACGTTAATAGCAAATTGAGTTATTGAAATTTGAAGGATTTAATGAAAATTCGGTAAATTTGCAGCTCCAGGACGCTTTTCAAAAATTGTTTTCAGAAACATTATTAGGACCCCCCCCCCCCCTGGATGCACAAACTACAAGAAAAATTTCTTGTTCACACCCCCCAAGAAGTTACGGGACTGGGAGTGAATAGGGGTGCTGGGCGGGGTAGGTAGTAAAAAGGAAATATGAGCATAAAATGCGAAGAAAACTGCTTGAAAGCTGTCTATTTGAAGCCCTATCCCCATTAAACCCTGCCTACCCCGCACAGCACCCCACTTCGCCCCAGGTAACGTAACTTCCTTAGGGAGTATGAACAAGAAGTTTTTCTTGTGGTTTATGCAACGAGAGTGGTTGTATGCACACGAATGGGGAAGGAAAATGCCTACGACAAAGCAGACCTCCCCGGTTCGACTTGCGGCAGGGGTGGGGGGTTGGGGGTGGCTGTTTCGTCGTGGGGATTTTCCTTCACTCCTCGCGTGCCCTAAACCACCCTCGGTGCATAAACCACAAGAAAAATGGCTTGTTCATACCCGCCAAAGAAGTTACGGCACCTATGGGAATAGGGGTGCTGTGCGGGGTAGGCAGGGCTTAAGGGGAATTTGGCTTCAAGATTTGAAAAAGGCAGCTTTCAAGCCCGATTTATTCGCATTCTCTGCTCATATTTCATTTTCTACCTGCCCTGCCCAGCACCCTTACTCACTCCTGGTCCCATAACTTCCTTAGGAAGTGTGAACAAGAAATTTTTCTTGGGGTTTGTGGATCCAGGGAGGGTGGGGGCTAGGCAGGTCTCTGAAAACAGTTTTTTGAAAAGAGTTCGGAATCTAATCTGCAAATTTACCGAAACTTCGCTACCAAAACGCACTTACTACGTCCAGATTTTCTTCTTACAAACGCATCATATTTCTATAATATATATATATATATATATATATATATATATATATATATATATATATATATATATATATATATATATATATATATATATATATATATATATATAGACCGTTAAACCACAAACTTCACTAAACCTACAGCGGAAGCATTAACTTAACTAAACCGACAGCCAAAGCATCAGAGAAAGGGTCTACTTGAAATGAATTTTCTGTAAACATTTTAGTAAAATGAAGGCAATGACGATTGAATCTGAAACTTAAGGGTTCGCAGAACACTCTTCTTGCAACATTTTCTTTTCACAATCCGTATTTGTTTCACGTTCTTTGCCTAAACATTGCCAATTTTGACGTTTCAAATTGCGAGTTGACCTTTTGAGGAAAACTCCAAAATTTGTGTCTGTAACTCCCCATAACTTCTTTGTCTTTAAAGCTAGAGACCTAAATTTTAGTACAGTGTTCATCCTTTATAATGCAAACACGTGCACCAACTTTGGTTGCCCTGAGTTTGTTATTTCCGGATATATAATTTTTTTTAGAAAGAAAACACAAAATTTTCCGGGAAAACCTGGTCAGATTTTCCTGGCTAACGAACTTATCCAAGACACTTGCAGATGGATGGTACTGACCAAATTTTATCAAGATCGGTCCATTATTTTTTGAGTTATCAGTCGGATATATATATATATATATATATATATATATATATATATATATATATATATATATATATATATATATATATATATATATATATATATATATATATAAACACAGTTCTTTTTATTAGCGAATTAAAAAAAAATTCGCTAAAATGGAATAAATTCAATATATCAATTATTGTGAATATTTATGGAGAAAAAATACGAAACACGTCGATTTTAGATTAAAAAATGACATCCTGCAACGTGAAAACTTCATCCCTACATTCAACCCCCTTCGAGTGACAGTTGAAACACCCAAATCGTTAAATAGGAAGTAGGCCCTGTGATATCTCATTTTAAAAATCCCCCCATTCTATATTTAAAACTACTATTGTTTTAAAATGTTTTCCAAAAATTAACAGTAAAAAAAAGAAATTCATCTATTGACAAACATTGCTTCAACATGCTAAAAAAAATATATTTAATCGCGGTTGATTCTTAATAATGAGAAAAAATAAAAAACTCATTCTTACTGTAGGAAATGTTCAAAATGCATGCCTTAAACGTCTTGAAACATCCTAATCGTAAATAAAAATGTCTTCTAACGTTAATCCACAACTTAAACGTAACCGACCTAAATGGCAATCGTTCTTCTTAAGTCAGGTAAAAACGAGGTTTACTTTTGTATACCACACTTTTTACATATACCCATAAAACGAAGTCTAAGAAGGTAAAATCGGATGATCGTGCTGATCATTCTAACGAACCTCGCGTCCCTATCCACCGATTTGGAAATATTAAGTCAAGGTACTGCCAGGCATTGATTTGGTAATGTGCTGGTGCTTCATCATGCTAGAACCATATCACATTCGCTGGAGCTTGTGGTTTTGCTCGATCAGGATATAAGTTAGTCATAGTTAGCACGACATTATTTTAGAGCAGTGCTAAATAATTATCTACATTTAGATTTTCATCGTCTTCTCTCATCCAGTGTGGATTTTCTTTAGACCGGTGATGACAATTTTCGCGATTAAGATCGTCGTGAAGTATAAAACTGCACTCATCGGGAAACAAAACATGTTTTAACTGGATAACATTGTTATCTAACATTTGTTCACAAAAAGACGTTCTTCTTTCAAAATCGTCTTTAATGAGCACCTGAGTTTTTATCAATTTATAGAGATACATTTTATTTTGTTTTAATATTCGAATGCTCGTTGAATTTTTGGCTACTTATCGACTTGAAGTATGTAGGTAATCCTCAAACTAAAGCATTACATCCAATTTTCTACCATTACTGAGTGTATTAGAAGGTTTTTTCTGTATCTGCATTATATGTCCAGGCTTGCGAAATTTCTTTTAAATTCTACTCATATAGGCGGCAAATAAGGAAGTTTTTCTTACAATAGACCAGCCACTTCGATGTGTGATCGTGTTTATCTCCATAACCAATGATCTGTAGAATTGTTATTTTATGCATTTCTGTTAAATAGACCACGTTCCTGCATTGCTGTTAACAACTGACAACTACAGTCATGTGGTTACAATTAGACATCAAATTGCTAAGGTGTTTGGTGTGTGTCTGTTTGTGTTTGTTTGTTTCTTTAATGTCGGTCTATTTCCGCGACTATGGCCAATCACCGACGCCAGGGAGAAGTTTCACCTCACTATCCTGAAAATTGTACTGAACCCCTGGCCTTCCGTAAGGAGGGTAGGGATCTTTAACGTGCCCAACATCGCGTGGATACGGGGCCAACGGATTTACGCCCTGTCCGAAGTGACAATCGTGTAGATGTGCAACTTGCTCAAATACAATGCTACAACCCCGGTTGATGTTAATATTCCAGTATGTACTGAAAAACTGAAAGAAGAACCCTGGAATTGAACCCAGTACCCTTTGGTTCAGAGGCTCACGTTCTTACCACTGAACCACCGAGGCTCTTTGTAAGGTGTTTTGAACAGAACTAACATTACCAACTATGAAAAATGTTCATTTCTTTAAATGTCTTATTTTAGTTGATACCGTCCAAAAAGGACACATTGTTTTTGCTTGTTTCATTATTGCCAAAAATGAAACGCGATTAGTTATTACTTTTTTGATGTGTCGTAACAAAATTCTTAAATCAGATGAATTTCTTTTTGTCACTGTTAATCTTTGCAATAAATTTTAAAACCATAACATTTGTGAATAGAGAATGAAGAGATATTTCAAATGAGGTATCGCAGGCCCCTACTTGCTATTTAAAAATTTGGGGGTTGCAACTGTCACTCGAAGGGGTTTGAATTTAGGGGTGAGGTTTTCACATGGCATGATGTTGTTTTTTAATCTAAAATTAATGTTTTGGGATTATATATATATATATATATATATATATATATATATATATATATATATATATGTATATGTATATATATATATATATATATATATATATATATATATATATATATATATATATATATATATATATATATATATATGGACAAGAATTAAGGCACTGGGTAAATTCTATTTGATGTTCCACATTATATGGGTGGGAGATAAATAATGACAGATGAAAATACAATGCACTGTATACATATTTAAAGTTGCTTGGCTTAAATTACCCGTTGGTAATTTTCTCCTACGAGAATCATAATTTTTTATTGTACAATTTTTGTATCTTTAAACGTTATTTTGTTAGAACATTGTATGGTATTTACATTCTCAATGGACATTGCGAAAAGAACTAAATGTCAGGATCTCTCCTGGAAACCTGGGGGATGCTTAGAATTTTAAAGGTAGGTTCTTAAGTGTCTTTGTTAACGAAATTCTGCACACAATCATATTTTAGTGCCTCAATTACAAAAATGACCATTAATTAGCTGAAAACTACTAATTTTGAAGCGATTCGTACACTTCCTCGGTAGTTGTACTCGCCTTAAGAACACCTTTCAACTCGTATCACTTTTTCGTGCCTCATTCAATTTGTGCACGCAATAGCAGTAACGTTTGACATGTTTTTTTGTCGCTAAGATACACACTTCCTCCCTATAATGCTTTTACGTATTTCATGTACTACCGTTTTTAGCGAATTTTTTTTAAATTCGCTAATGAGGAGATCTGTGTTTATACATATATATATATATATATATATATATATATATATATATATATATATATATATATATATATATATATATATATATATATATATATATATATATATATATATATATATATATATATATATATATATATATATATATATATATATATATATATATATATATATATATATCCGACCGATAACTCAAAAAATAATGATGGACCAATCTTGATCAAATTTGGTGAGTACCTTCCTTTTACAAATGGCTTGGATGAGTTCGTTAGCCAGGAAAATCGGACGAGGTTTTCCCGGAAAATTTTGTGTTTTCCTTCTAAAAAAAATTCATATCTCCGGAAATAACAAAGCAGGGGCAACCAAATTTGGTACGCGTGTTTGCATTCTGAAGAGTGAACTCTGTACCAAAATTTAGGTCTCTAGCGTTAAATACAAAGTTGTTATGGGCAGTTAAAGAAACAAATTTTGGAGTTTTCCTCAAAACGTTAAACTTGCAATTTTAAATGTCAACATTGGCAATGTTTAGGCAAAGAACGTGAAACAAATACGGATTTTGAAAAGAAAATGTTGCAAGAAGAGTGTTCTGAAAACCCTTAAGTTTCAGATGCAACCGTCATTTCCCTTCATTTTACTAAAATATTTATAGAAAATTCATTTCAAATAGACCCTTTCTCTGATGTTTTGGCTGTCGGTTTAGTTAAGTTCATGCTTTCGCTGTAAGTTTAGTGAAGTTTATGGTTTAACGGTCTATAATTTTTTTAAGCTAATTTTCGTAGAACAAATTCGTTAATACATTTTTGTATTTTTTATCGAAATATGATGCTTTTGTAAGAAAAAAATCTGGACGCAGTAAGTGCGTTTCGGTCGCGAATTTCCGGTAAATTTGCAGTTTAGCTCCCGAACGCTTTTCAAAAAACTGTTTGCAGAAATCCTCCTAGAGCCCCCCTGGATCCACAAACCCCAAGAAAAATTTCTTGTTCACACCCCCAAGGAAGTTACGGGACCAGGAGTGAGTAGGGCTGTATAGTTTTTTTAGCTAATTTTCGTAGAACAAATTCCTTAATTCATTTTTGCATTTTTTTTTATCGAAATATTATGCGTTTGTAAGAAAAAAATCTTGACGCAGTAAGTGCGTTTTGGTAGCGACTTTTCGGTAAATTTGCAGTTTAGCTTCCGAACGCTTTTCCAAAAACTATTTTCAGAAACCTGCCTAGGCTCCCCCCTGGACCCACAAACTCCAAGAAAAATTTCTTGTTCACACTCCCCAAGGAAGTTACGGGACCAGGAGTGAGTAGGGATGTATAATTTTTTTAGCTAATTTTCGTAGAACAAATTCGTTAATGCATTTTTGCATTTTTTATCAAAATATAATGCGTTTGTAAGAAAAAATCTGAGCGCAATAAGGGCGTTTTGGTATCGAAAAATCTGGACGCAGTAAGTGCGTTTTGGTAGCGAATTTTCGGTAAATTTGCAGTTTAGCTCTCGAACGCTTTTCAAAAAACTATTTTCAGAAACCTGCCTAGGCTCCCACCTGGATCCACAAACCCAAGAAAAATTTCTTTTTCAGAAACCTGCCTAGGGCCCTCCTGGATCCACAAACCACAAGAAAAATTTCTTTTTCACACCCCCCAAGGAAGTTACGGAACCAGGAGTGAGTAGGGGTGCTAGGCGGTGTAGGTAGTAAAAAGGAAATATGAGCAGAAAATTCGAATAAAACGGGCTTGAAAGCTGTCTTTTTCACATCTTGAAGCCATATCCCCCTTAAACCCTGCCTACCCCGCACAGCACCCCTATCCCCCCAGGTGCCGTAACTTCCTTGGCGGGTAGGAACAAGACATTTTTCTTGTGGTTTATGCAGCGAGGATGGTTGTATGCACGCGAGGGGGAAGGAAAATCCCCACGACGAAGCAGCCACCCTCCAACCCCTGCCACAAGTCGAACCGGGGGGGTCTACTTCGTCTTAGGCATTTACTCCCCCATCGTGTGCATACAACCACCCTCGTTGCATAAACCACAAGAAAAACTTATTGTTCATACCCCCCAAGGAAGTTACGTGACCTGGGGCAAATAGGAGTGCTGTGCAGGGTTTAATGGGGATACGGCTTCAAATAGACAGCTTTCAAGCAGTTTTCTTCGCATTTTCTGCTCATATTTCCTTTTTACTACCTACCCCGCCCACCACCCCTATTCAGTCCCAATCCCGTAACTTCCTTGGGGGGTGTTAACAACAAATTTTTCTTGTGGTTTATGCATCCAGGTGAGGTCCTTGTAATGTTTCTTAAAACAATTTTTTGAAAAGCTTTAGGAAGCTAATCTGCAAATTTACCGAATTTTCATTAAATCTTTCAAATTTCAATAACTCAATTTGCTATTAACGTAATCTTTGTTGGTTAGGAAACCAACATTTAAGTTTATTTTCGGAAAATTCTTGTATATTTTCAAACCATAAGTAATTTGATAAAATATAGTACATTTTTTTACTACACAGGCTAAACCGGTAATCAGATAGATGCCTGCTCGCATTTGCTATTAAAAACATTTTTATGGCAATTCACTTCCATAACACACTTGCTGCATCCAGAATTTTGAAAAATGTTTATATATTTTCAAACAATAAAGTTATTTCGATGAAATATGTTACATTGTTTCTACTATATAGGTACCAAGTTTGATGCCTGCTTTCATCAAAGACATTTGCTATTAAAAATACTTTTAAAAAAATTCGCTACCATAACGCACTTGCTGCGTCCAGACTTTTTATTATTTAAGACAGACTCACTAAATATTGTCGTAGTTTGCTTTAAAAAACAGCCCAGAGCATTGCAATGGGATTTACAGCGCAGAGGCAAACGTAGAACAGTATGACCGTATACTTCAAAGAGTTCATCTACAACAAATTTATTTTTCATTGTTCATTTTGAATAGTTATAATAAGTTTTCCTTTGTGTTTTTGTCGGGTACTTCCATTTTTCTGATCTGAATGGATTGAACTATATTTGCTTTTCTTGTGCTGGCGTTCGGAATTTTTGTTTGTAGACGTGAATAATATGACACATTATCCAGAGCGATTACAGAAAATTGTGGGGTATTTGGTAACAGCGGCAGCTCCGCCCATTTCTCAACTAATAGAGCTGTCCAGAACACGTGATTTAAATACCACCAATATGGCCGCTGGTAGGCACACAAACACAAACAAACTCGTGTTCCGTGGATGTTAACCTTTGAAATTGTGCTTTTCGCGTGTTTAAAATGGCTTGTGTTGACAAAAGTGAATATCTATTATCACTGTAAAATGAAAATGAAGACGTTGCTAGAAGATATCGTGAGAAATTTCGTATTATTGAAGGAATTGATCCCTAGACTCTGACGACGGACCCAGTGCCTCCTTGTGAAGAACTATATAGTTTCCCACCAGTTGATGCTTTCGATATCGTTAACTATTTAGTGCTTACTCACAGTTTTTACACTAATCAACAAATGGAAGCTCATAAAAGTCTCTCTGCTTACAAATATTTTGAAGCAGGGTTCGTTCATAATTGCCAGACTAGAAAAATTGGAGCCCATGTTGTATTTGTTGCACAGGTAAATATAAATTTACTTTTTTTTAAATCATAATTGCAATCAAGGGCTTCTTGTTTGTGGTGCTCTAGAATTGGCTAAATATATTATGCAAGCTCGTAAGCCACATTTCGCACTTGCTTTCGTGTCTTAAAGTACAATGTTCTTACATGATCCAAAGTATACCTACTATGTGGAAAGTCAGTTAATTTTAATTTAAGTTGAATAGTGATTACATTTCTCATTTTGTGTTTCAGGTAAAGCATTCCCAGAGAATGAACAACCCTCCTTTGAAAGTATGGGTTATTTGCCAGACAGATGGGTCTGTTGTTTCTGCGCATTGTACTTGTATGGCAGGTGCTTCTGAAGTGTGTAGTCGTATTGGTGCTGTGTTGTATGGTTTGGAGTTCATGCACCAACCAACACAAAATGTATCTCCAACAGATGTTAAAGCCAAGTAATGTATTGTTAAATCATTTTTATTTACCTCCAGAAACTTCTCATCCAATTTCATTCTCTTCTTTGCTCTTTCTTGTCTAGCAGCATTCATAGCAACTCGCTTTATCACTCTCTTTGAATCTTCTCCATATCCCATGAGTAGAGAAGGAACCAGTCAGAATTATTTTGATCTATTAATTCAGCTGGTTTTCCTACAATTTAAGTAATACCTCTTGTAAACGTGAAATCAAAGCTGAAATGAAGTTGTACCTGTGATAAAATGCTTACTGCATACTGTGCTATACTTGAGTGTAAATTATGTTATATATTTTCTTTTAATTGCGTGTATCCACCTTAATCTCCGGATTTTGGAGAGCTCATTCAACTCTGGTTTATGTGGAAATTGTAGTACACTCCGTATTCTGAAAAACTTGACTCTATCGCGATTACCGCGACTTCCGCATTTCACAACACAACACGTCGTAGGCATATTTTTGAAGTTAAAGAAATAGTACCTAATTTGATAACACACTACTGTCTACTATATTTATATTTACACAAATTTTAATCTAATGGAAACATTTTTAAACAATTTACAAACTAGACTCTTTAAAAAACACGAGAACGTCATACACCGCCATTCAAGACAATAGAGTAGTTCTAAATGTATGCCTACCAGCAGCCATATTAGAATTGTGATGACACCATCTCGGTAAGCTCTATCGTGACAGACAGAAAATATCTCTGTTCTTTAATTTTCCGTCTGTCACTGATAATCTATCTTTTGACAAACTCTGTCGGTGTGCCACACTTGAATTTACCGCCCACTGAAATTGCCGTCTGGAGCAGGCTTGACACCCCCCCCCCCCTAGATCCGGGACTAAACTTACTCGCACCAATTTCCTAGACAATACCTTTCTAGACACCAAGGACAATCAAAATTCAATTTCGAATTTAACACCATGTTTCTCTTTTGTTTGGCTAGATCTTAATATTTTGTTGCCAAAAGTCTGCTGCCGCTCTGTGTACAATTACTTTTGGACCAACCTGTGTATATAAATATAAACAAATAAAAATTAACCTTGAAAATACGTTCGGCTGGTGTAAATTCGGGCTCGTTTGAAGAATTTAAAGAAATTAATGTCGTGATCTCATAAGCGATATTTTTCTACAAAAATTCGCTCAAAAATCAAATGAAGAATGCCACTGCGAGTTTAAATTTTGTGCATATCCCTTTCGGCAGAAGCGGCAATATAACATTCTAGAAACTTTTTAAACAGCAAAAGTAAATAGATATTATTTTACATTAAAACACAATGAAACTTCAAAACGTCGCTGCGTGATTAGACGAAATCTGACACAAAATCCATAGCTGGCGACGGTGCTTTCATCTATCAAATTTTGATGAGAATCTGGCTAAAATTAATAGCATTCGAGACAGCACCACTGAGAAACAATACGTTAATTAAGACTTAGTCTAATAAATTAAGATGAATTGGATTACAATCTGGCTCCTAATTAACTATTGCCGCAGAATAATTAGCGCTATAGGCATGTGCAATCCGATACGAGGAAACCCGATATCAAAGAATGTTGTACTGAAATTAGATGCCGATGAAAATTAATTTACCAAAACTTTGAATTGATTTCATAATAATTGAATTTATCACAGATAAACGCTTTACTGGTTCAATTAGAAGAAAATCGTAAGCCCGACATCAATATTGTAGAAAAATTCATCTTATTATTAATTAGAGTAACTATAATCAGCTCCGCTCGAATTTAAGCCTACTGAAAAGTTTATATTGAATGTCTGGAAAGTCACTCACTTTTTTAATTAATTAACTAGCCTTTTAAAATGTTTGTGCATTTTTCATTTATAGCGGTTTTCAGAATAATGTATATGTCACAATTCTTTATGTAGTGTAAAAGACAGTACTTGACGCGTTTTTTAGCTGACGAAAGAAAATTGCTTATAGGGGTAAAAAGCGCGTTACTTTGTTTTAAATGGCAGGAGAACTGGGTAAAAAGGTAGCTTTTAAATCTTACAATACGATGCGTGTTCTTATATTTATCACGAAAGGTACGTCATGTTTCTTGACGCAAGCCGGAATTTATAAATAATCCTCTACAAAATGAACACAGTTTACATCGGTCTAACTTTCAGAAGTTTTAATATCAGATACAACGAACGTATTTCTGCACTTAGAAATAACCACGCGTGTGCAAAGTATATTATTAGATCTCAATATAGACCCGCAGTAAATAACCTCACAGAGCCACTAAATTTTTGTAATGACAAGCGCAAACTTGACTTTTTTGACGCTTTAGAAATAAGAAAGCACACAAAAGACAACTGGCATGTTTTAAATGAGCAAGCTGATTTGATGTATCCCCTTTCTAATTAAATAGATCAAACAAAATACGTCGTACGATATTAAGGATAGTTGTGATAATCCAATAGGTTGATGTATGTGGATATTTTCGTTATAGAGAATCTGTTGCTATTGCTGTTTTTGTTGATTAGTTGCTTTATTATTATCATTGCTGTTATTGCTACTTTTGTTATGAGTTGAATTTATTTTCATGTTAAATGTTGATATACATCACATCGACATTTTAAAAGACGCCATCTGTCATTTAATTTTCTAGCTTAAAGATTTTTGTGACCAAATTATCCACCCTAACGTAGCAACGGATTTTTATTTATAGATCTCATAATGCGTATAAATCATTTCAATTTTCTCCTGTTTGGCAATGCGGTAAAAAACAGTTACTAAGTTAACAAGACCACTACCCAGTTAACAGGCCCGTTATTCAATTGAAAAATAGCGAGTAATCTAATATAATGCCCGTCGTGGTACTCGCCAGGGAAGTAGTTTTTTTTACTCGCCAGTTTCCTCTTGCTGTACTTGGTGTACCCGAAAGCCTAAAACCGCCATTTATATATATATATATATATATATATATATATATATATATATATATATATATATTGTTAATGAAGGTTACTTACCCACGATTGGGTGACAATTTGACTAAGAGAGGTTGTATTAGTCCCACTATTTGGTGATCATTGATAATAAAGAAAGGTTTCTTTTTTAAGTTTTATATTATGAGTATTATTAGGTATATAGAATTACATGATATGGTACTAGTTAAAGTATAGGTTTATATATATATATATATATATATATATATATATATATATATATATATATATATATATATATATATATAAAATGTTTTATGTTTTATGTGAAGTAAATTTCTAAGTGTATTTTATTTTGTAAGTTTTATCTACCTGTAATGTTGAGTGAATTTCGCTGTAAAAAAAATAGGTTTTTAAAATATACGTGTATTTGACTAACACCTCGGTGTATCCAACGTCTTTTATTGCTGCCTGAGACATAAATAAACTTATTAGCATGGAATAAATTCACTCTTAAATCAGGGAGCTTCTCTAGCTAGTGGGTTCAAGTCCGAAATATATTTGTTTCTTTTTAAATTTAGCAACATATTGCGATATCTGATTTCCTTCTTTTTTTTTCTCCCCAAATATTTATATACGCATAAAAAGCAAAATAAAGCAAGGACTTCAAATAAACACAACTTCGAATATTTATTAAATCAAAATAGGTGACAAAAACCCTAAACTTACGTACTACTTATATCTACTTGAATTTGACGCACTTCTTATAAAAAGAAAAAACAAACGGTACCGCCACCTATTGGTATCTGTGTGGTTTTTATTACACCGTATTGCGGCGCTTAATCACTAGACAAGGAATTCCACAAACTGGGTACGCTGACTATAAGTTGAAGCCAGGAGATGGCTCCCTAAAACGCCTTTATGTTTACTGCGCAAAACAAGATGACAGTTTGTACAATTAGACTTCTTTACTTTATTTTATTTATTTAATTTTAGCGAGTTTTTATTACTCTCTTTGAAGCTGGAGATGTCGCACAATAAAGGTATGTTTTTATTTATACATTAATCACTCAGACTTAATTGCCTTTGCTGCCTTTTCTGTAGCTGAGTTGGATTATCAGACCAGCGACTTCTGTAGCTTTTTACTTCTTGTTTCCCAAACTTTCTAAATCCCCTGTTTCTAATAAATTTCTTTTCAAATCCCTTTTATAAAAAATTTCAAACTATTTTTCCTCTATTTATTACTTTTTTCACGTAACCAGCGTAACTAACTAAAAAACTGCTTTTCGCCTTCTTCCAAATCAAAAATCATAACAAATTGCTACAATCATCATCCTGTACATTATTACCCAGGATACATACTTTTACATTGTTGTTGGCCTTTGACTCTCTCTCTTGACAGTTTGTTAACCTATATTGCAATTTCACTGTCAGCTTGACATTTGTCGTCACTAAACAGCTGACTTACATCTAGGTTACATGACATTCTTAAAGTAATCAATCAAATTTTGACATCTTCATATTCTTAAAGCTAACAACAATAACACCTTATACTATACACTTGTTTACTTAAAATTACACTCAACTATATACATCAATTTTTCCTTATTTTCGTATACACACATGGGTCAAATGGATTTTATTTTTAATTTTTACTAGGCATTCTAATATACCAAACAGTATGTTTTCCTTAGGTGATTGTGTCTGTGTGGTACGTATGAGTGTATTTATATTTTCTTTGTTGATTTAACATGTATAATATATATATATATATATATATATATATATATATATATATATATATATATATATATATATATATATATATATATATATACAGGATGGTTCACAACGCATGGACACTGAATGTGTGCGTGTAGAGGACCTCAAAACATGTCGATTTTTATATAATTTTTTTCTCTGACACTCATGGTTGATGACATATTGACCTCGAAAGATTCTTTAATAATTACAAGAAAATGCTTTATTGCAGCAGTGCCCTAACATAGAACAAAAATTTGGTAGATGGTTTTCTTTTATCAACATCGTTGTTTGACAGCAATTTGCCGTAGACATAAACTCAAAAGGGGGTGAATTAGGGGTGGGTCACCCTTTTAATATTTGATTTTTTTAAACCCTAACCTATTTAGAAGTTAAATTCCATCAGTTTTATATAAAACTAAATTTTCTATCTTTTTCTCATTTTGTCACTTTTTCAAAAAAACCACCCGTTTTTGATAAAATTAAGATTTTTAGAGTTGAGACCAAATTAAAATCATGTTCCTTAAAGATTTTATTAAACATTAGTAGTATCATAGGGGATGCCTTGGTCGCTTTCTAAGTCGTTTGTTGCTAGGTTACAGTTGTTGCCAAATCTGACATTACTTAAATTTAGTAGCGGCGGTACCCTTACATATAACAACCAAATTTGGTAGATGGTTTTCTTTTATCAAGATCCTTATTGGGCAAAAATTTTAAGTGGATATAAGCTCAAAAGGGGGTGAATTAAGGGTGGGTCGTCCTTTTAATGATTTGATTTTTTTAAACCCTAACCTAATTAAAAGTTAAAGTACATCAATTTTATAGCAATTTTATAGCAAATTAAATTTTGTAACTCCTCCTGTAGTGGTTTGAATATGTACAAAAATTATAAATTATATTATAATTAGAAGGTTCCCGAAAAAAACTGGTTTCCTGGTCAATAAACCTTAGGTTAATAACAAATTGAGCTATTGAAATTTGAAGCATTTAATGAAAAAAGGCTAATATAACGCAATTGCCCCGTCCCGAATTTCTTTTGTTGTAAACATGCATCATATTTCGATGAAAAATGCAAAAATGCAATAATATGAGGCGTGTTCGATCAAAAAATTTGTATCACCAACTGCTTATGGGCCATCTGTTACTGTAAATATAATTTTATAACATGCAGCTCAAAACACACTAAAATTAACGTATACAATTTTTCTTATATCTTGTATATTAACGGATATATTGAGCTTTATCGTAAAAATGCATCACCCTGTATATATGAAAACCGATAAACACTGAAACTAACCCAGACATGGGTTCTATGGGGCCTAGTTGGCGCTCACTTGAAGAAATCTTTTCAAAATTTAAAAGTTCCTCCTCATTAGCGAACTTTTTCTACGGAAATTCGCTACAGATAATAGACCATTAAACAATAAACCCTATAACTAAAGCCACTGCCAAAGCATCAGAGAAAGGGTCTATTTAAAATACATTTTCTGGAAATATTTTAGTAAAATAAAGGACAATGGCGGTTGAAATTGAAACTTAAGAGTTTATGATACACTCTTCTTGCTACATTTTCGCGTATTCGTTACAGGATATTTGCCTAAATGTTGCTAATTTTGACGATTCAACTCGCGTGTTTGACGTTTTAAGAGGAAAATTCCAAAACTGCTTTATTTAAATGCCTATAACTTTTTCGTCTTTTCACTTACCGATCTAAGTTTTGGTGCATAGTTTATGATATAAACCCGCTTACCAAATTTGGGTGTCATGACTTTGTTATTTTTAGAGATATAAAAATTTTCCGAAAGAGAACATAAAATTTTCCAAGAAAAACCGGGCTGATTTTTCTGGCTAACGAACTTATCCAAGCCACACCAAATTTTATCAAAATTGGCGTATTATTTTTTGAGTTATCGGTGTTCTACACACAGCCGCATACACACAAGTATATATATATATATATATATATATATATATATATATATATATATTTATATTTATATTTATATTTATATTTATATTTATATTTATATTTATATTTATATTTATATTTATATTTATATTTATATTTATATTTATATTTATATTTATATTTATATTTATATTTATATTTATATTTATATTTATATTTATATTTATATTTATATTTATATTTATATTTATATTTATATTTATATTTATATTTATATTTATATTTATATTTATATTTATATTTATATTTATATTTATATTTATATTTATATTTATATTTATTTATTTACGTCCAAAATTATACAACGTGTCTCACAAGAAAGCTATGCTTGTGTTTGCATTTACACAAGTTTGCTGAACATTCTCCTTTGAAATTCCTTCTGTCAAAACCATTTTATGTAATGTCACTTTTCAAATTTTTTCTAGATGTTGCTCTTCCTACTACCGTAATAACAAATTGAGCTATTGAAATTTGAAGCATTTAATGAAAGTTGGCTGCCATAACGCAATTGCTGCGTCCAGAATTTCTTTTGTTACAAACATACATTTTATATATATATATATATATATATATATATATATATATATATATATATATATATATATATATATATATATATATATATATATATGTATATATATATATATATATATATATATATATATATATATATATATATATATATATATATACATATAAAAATCGAAACTGACCCCGGATATGTGTTCTAGGAGGCCTAGTTCGCGCTCATTTGAAGAATTTTTTCAGAACTCAAAAGTGGAGATATCCTCATTACTGAATTTGTTTAAGAAAATTCGCTACAAAATTGATTTATTTTATAAAGTAATTATATTACAAGGAAATAAAATTAAAGTAGTAAGTTTAATTTGTTATGTTAGGCAATGTGACCTATCCTGGCGTACCTAATTAGTTTCAAAACTTACGATCCACCATTGCAGTCAAACAAGTTTTTAAGCGCCTACTTGGTGGATGGTAAGTCTTATTTTAACGAAACTGATCTTTTAATTACGCTTTCTTTAGAACCCCGAGAAAGTACTCAGTTAATGTTCTTCAAATAAAAACAGCGTTGCGGTTGTCTCTAATGACGAATTTATACACACTAAACTGAAAACAATGTACTCTTACATAGTATAGAGAAGAGAATTTATGAGTAATTTGTAACGGTATTACCAAAGCAGAATCTTTATGAAGTAAAACTTGTTAAAGCTCACTTTGACGGGAAACAAATCAGATCTCGTGAGCTCTTGTCTCAAGAGTTGATGTATCTCTGAGTCTCCTCTAAAAGCAAGAGACTCTCAAAGCTCGTTTACCCATTTATTTTTCAAACACGGTACTATTACATTAGAAAATTCCACTTCCTTAGAGCTGAATCCATACCAAACGACACGCTTTCTCGACATAGTGTTTTAAATACTCAATTTTTTGTGGACGGTTACAGAAACATTTAATAGAGATGTCGTCAGTATTTCACTCTTGTAAAATGTTAATTTGTAAACTACGAAAATGTTGTCTATAATGAAATTTAAAACTTGAAAATAAAAGTAGTAACCAACACTTAAAATTATTCAGGGACAATTTTCATACCCATTGATTATTAGCGAATTTTTATTAAAAATAAAAAGTTTTAAATCAGCGCGAATTTGGTCCCCTAGAATTCGAAACCAAGTTCCGTTTGAATATATATATATATATATATATATATATATATATATATATATATATATATATATATATATATATATATATATATATATATATATAGTGTGTCCCCGGATGGACACATGAATAGATGCAAAAAACTAACTTCTTGAGTTGAAACTTCATTTTTTGAGAATAATCCCTGCTTGAATAGAAAATAATTTGTGTCATACTTTTAATTTCCAAAAATCAAGTGTGCCTTGGAAATTTACAAAAAAACTAATTTTTTACACTTGTAGGGTGCCTTTTCTCTAGAAGGTATGGAAAAAATGTTATTAAGAAAAGATTATCAGAAAGAAAAACTGAGTAGGAGTGCAAAATTTTTAAATCCTAAGCCTACTTTGATATTTCGCATAATTTTCTTTTTTTTTAATATATTTTACAATTAAGTTTGCTCAGTTTTAGAGCATAGCTACCACAATAATTATAATTAACTATTTTTGACAACTGTCAAAACATTATTTTATTCATTTTTCTTCCATAGTCGTTTATCAACTGCCGAAATGAATGGTAGTGCGATATAGTATGACAAGTGCGATAAAGTTATTGTAAATAATTAAGAAGTTCATCCTGCATATTCGTTAATGTAATATAAATTATACGCTGCATATTTGTATTTACATATATGCAGTGTTTATATTTATAATGGGGAAAGGCAAGTAGTATGCCAGAGGGCGATACAGATTTAGTTGCACATTCTAACAGTGAACAGAAAAATAATATGTTGACCAACAAAACAATCAGTGCTCAGATTAATCAACCTCAACCACCTTATATGGACCTAGATAGTCCCAGTCAAGACGTAACCCAAAACAAAACTAATTAATGGCAACAAGTACAAACAAATAAGAGAAAGAGGTATAAAGGACAGGCCAGGCCAGTTCATCCAGCAATCTAGAGATAATGAATAATAATCAATTTACACCGTTATTGATTTTAGAAGGCACTCGAGATAACATTCCGCAAAGGCAAATTAAAATACCTAAACCTCCACCAATTTTTGTTCAAGGTGTAATCAATTATGAAGCAATGGTTCAGAAATGGACTAATGTGATCAAAGTAAATGCAAACAGATGTGGCTGAGAAAGAACAATATTCAACACGAACTCTTCAGGATAATGTGATCAAAGTAAATGTAAACACTTCTGAAACTTACAGAAAATTTATTCCATATATGAAAGATAACAATATAATTTATCATACTTACCAAATGAAAGAAGATCGAGGCTGGCATTAAATACTTACATTACACGATAAATTAAACGCATGGATGCAGCAAGTGCGTTATGGTAGTGACTTTTCATAGAAATGATCTGGCACAAACTACTTTATTACAACTTTTTTTCTTGTAACATAGCAATCTAAATTTTGGTGTATAGTTTACTTTGCTATAACGACGTAAAAAGCCTCAAAACATATAGAACAACTTGATTCTGGAACGAACATTTTTTTCTGTCTGCCTGTAAGTCTGTCTGTTAGTGAGCGCAATAACTTTCGAACGAATTAAGATATCACCTGACAAACTAATGTTTTGAATTGTTTTTGGGTAAGATCGCTTTAGGGGGTAGCGGATAAATGAGGGATTATTTGGTGAAAATGGACATGTTTTCGTTAAAACTCAAGTGATATCACGTTTCAGAAGTAAGTGGGTACAGAAATATGAATATTTTCTTTGTGGTGAAGTCATGGGCCCTAAATTCATTTTATGACAATGTCTTTCTTGGGAGAGTAGATTATCACAGCTATGTGGAAAGTTATGATTGAATTTTCAGCGCTATTTTATTTGCAGATGACGCAACATTCCACAAAAGCGGCATTGTGAACCGTCATAACTTTCATTATTATGACACCAAAATTCTTCATTTCATAGTGGTGTTGGGTCCCATACAGTTTAACATATATATGAATGACTTATTACACTTGCCTACGGCAGGGGAAATTGTCAGTTATGCTGACGACATAGCTATTATATACACTGCATCAGACTGGAAATCCCTGAAACAAAGAGCAGAGGTGAGCCTCAGATTCTTGAAAGCTTGGTTTGACCACAATATGTTAACAATAAACTGGAACAAAACAAAGTATGTACCATTTACATCGTATGCCAGTGGTTTACCAAATCTGGGTAATTTAAACATCGGCAGCAGTCCAGTAGCTGAAGCAAAGAATATATTATATCTGGGTTTAAACATAGACTGTCATCTGAGATGGGATATACATACGAGTCAAATTGTTAGTAAGTTGAGGAGCTTTCTGTTTAGATTTAGGAAACTGAAACAATTCATGGAGGAAACTCACCTCAGAACTGTATACCTTGCCCTTATTCAATCCCAACTGATGTATGGATTGCTCGCTTGGGGCAGCGCTTCAGAAAGATATTTGAGAAAGGTGGGAACCACACAGAGATGGATACTAAAAATTATATGTGGTAAAAATATGTCTTACCCTAGCGATCTGCTCTATTCTGAAAACAAAGTCATGGATATCCAGAAGTTGTACTGCCGTGCAATTTTATTGTACACACACAGAGAGAAGAACACCATAAGTTTCTGGAGCACACCTACCAAGCACGGTTTAAAAATGTGGTAACGGTAAAACAGAGAGCGAATAAAAGGATTGGCCGAAAAAACTTCGTTTATATTGGTTTGGGAGCTTACGATGTGTTGCCACTGGATATAAGACAAGTGCATTCATATAGATTGTTTAAAAAGAGAATACAGTCCTGGCTACTTGAAACTCCGAGAGATGTTATCTACAGACTGGTTAATTTAGGTTAAGATTTTGGAGATGTAGTGGATCCAATCCTTTGTGTTTTAAAATCTGATGTACATTTTTTTTAATGTGTGTTTGTATTTTACTTGTATTGTATATTGGGTGCCTAACTTGCAGAGATTTTTAATGGTTTTGACTATTATTTTACGTCTGCATATATTTCGTGAGCGTATTCGTATGGTGTTTTATAGCATTATTTTTGTTGTTTTTATATATTCTCGCTTGTTTTTAGTACAGCTGTACATGGTTTTAGAATGTTGGTGTTGTTTGGGGAGTGCTCGATTGGGGGGTGGGTTTGTGTTGGTGGGAGAGAAGGATAAGGGGGAGGAATGAGACTGTTGTTGTCGGATGCAATTGTTTTGTTTTTCTCTCTCTCTTGTGTGCGCATTGTGTCTGGGGTGTCCTCATTGACAATCTATTTTGCTTCTATGGAGACATGCTGTGTAGAGGTTGGTGTGGGAGAGAGAAAGGAAGGAGGGAAAAAATGTGTGGTGTTTTAGTGATCCAAATTGTCGGGCACATATGCTAGAAATCGGTTTTAATAATATGTGGCTTGGCTTTGTTTTTTTTTTCAGTTGAATTGCTTCACAATTGTTTTGGATTGTGTGCACCAGGTATTTTTGGGAAATAAATTATAATGCTAGTATCACCAAAAAGTCTCTGACTTAGGTAATTCTTAGCTCTAATGGATTTTATAAGTTATTTGTAGTAAAAAAAATGTGTATATTGTATATTGTTCAATAGTCAGTACGGACGATCACTAGACGTGTGAATTCGTATTGTAGGAATACGTGTACTTGGGCCGTACCTTTTTTTAAGAGAATGTTAATGGAGACTGTATTTAGATTGTCTAAGGGAATATCTGCAGAATTATGTTTAAAATGTACGTTGGACTTGGTACGTAGATTGTGGTTGCAACACGATGGTGCGCCCGCACACTATAGTCGTCAAGTAAGAAGATATTTATTCATGAATTTCCGCAACGATGGATAGGTAGAAAGAGATCTCACGAAGCTTGAATTATTTTTATGTGGATATATTAAACAACTTGTATTATGTTAAAGGCTCCAATGACAGTAGAAAACATAAAAATACGCATCAGAGACGCCGTCCAAGCCGTAGATTAGCAAATGTTTCGTGATGGGGAAGATCATTCGCTGATAAAACAAGAATCTGTTACCAAGAAAATGGCCTCCATACTGAACATCTACTATAAATTATGCGGATATTGTCAGTTTTTCAGATAGTTATTAGTTATTTAACTCAATTCTTCTTGGTTCTTGTTTAATGTTATGGTTTTTGGCAAAGAAAAGTGTAAATCTCTATTCGTTTTTAAATTCATCAAAATCTTTGGATGCAGCAAGTGCGTTATGGTAGCGAATTTTCTTTAAAATATTTTTAATAGCAAATGTCTTTCTTTGATGAAAGCGGGCATCAAACTTGGTTGCCTATATAGTAGAAACAATGTACCATATTTCATCGAAATAAATTTATTGTTTGAAAATATATAAACATTTTTCAAAAGTCTGGATGCAGCAAATATGTTATGGAAGTGAATTTCCATAAAAATGTTTTTAATAGCAAATGCGAGCAGGCATCAATCTGATTATCGGTATAGCCTATGTAGTAGAAACAACGTACTATATTTTATCAAAATTACTTATGGTTTGAAAATATACAAAAACTGCTTTAAAGCAGTCTATTTGAAGCCATATCCCCATTAAACCCTACCTACCCCGCACAGCACCCCTATTTGCCCCAGGTCACGTAACTTCCTTGGGGGGGGGGTATGAACAAGAAGTTTTTTCTTGTGGTTTATGCAACGATGGTGGTTGTATGCACACGATGGGGGGCGGGTGATGCCTACGACGAACCAGACCCCCCCGGTTCGACATGTGGCAGGGGTTGGAGGGTGGCTGCTTCGTCGTGGGGATGTTCCTTCCCCCTCGCGTGCATATAACCACCTTCGCTGCATAAACCACAAGAACAATGTCTTGTTCCTACCCGCCAAGGAAGTTACGGCACCTGGGGGGATAGGGGTGCTGTGCGGGGTAGGCAGGCTTTAAGGGGGATATGGCTTCAAGATGTGAAAAAGACAGCTTTCAAGCACGTTTTATTCGAATTTTCTGCTCATATTTCCTTTTACTAAATATATATATATATATATATATATATATATATATATATATATATATATATATATATATATATATATATATATATATATATATATATATATATATATATATATATATATATATATATATATATATATATATATATAAACATAGATCTCCTCATTAGCGATTTTTTTTGAGTTGCTAATAATGAATTGAGCCATTGTTCCAAGGCACACTATTGGTGAAAAATATCTGCAGATGCACTTCTAACAAAAACATTGAAATATCTGAGAAACTATTGATTGAAGACCCAGGATACCTTTTACAAAAATGGCAACCTTGTTATTAGCGAATTCAACAAAGACATAATATGCAGGAGGTACCGTTTGAAAAAAATGAGTTGTCTAACATTTTTGAATGACGTGTTCGAAATATCATAGTACGCCCTGAAGTACTCTGATAAGAGATGAAGCTCATACATAACATTTCTCGATCACCTATGTATCTTAAATAATTCATTTATTTCAGAGGATTTAAAAGATATGAATTTTTAACTAAACCTCTGCAACTCTGATTTTTACCTAAAAAACCACATGACGGAAACTGTTACAGATTGGGACCTGTGATGAGGACTGATAAGTACACTTGGAGAACCCAAATGACCACAACACATTTTCAAAAACCTGACGATCGTTTTACTAACCAAGTTAGCGTCATCATCTACAACTCCTTATATTCTTGTGCAGGTAGTCGGTCTATAACGATTGGGGGCGGTCCGACAACGCAAAAATTAACATTTCGTTTGGCGGAAATGCGGAAATTATTTTATTATCCATCGGACGTGCTACTGCCCGTCTTTCTTGTAAATTGATCTATCAGCAGACTCACCATAGGTGGCGGAGTTAAGTTCATACACTTTTTATTATTACTCTATTTAGCAATATATATATATACTTTCGAAAGCGTTTAGCTGTCCCGGTTGTCTAATATTTTTAATCAATTTTAGATTATCCTTCTCTACGTGGTGATTATTATCCCAAATATGCCGGGCAACGGAAGATATATCTACCGTACCGTATCTTAAGTATGATAAATGTTAATTAAATCTAATTTCTAATTTTAAGATCACAATCTTTACAACTTATTTTAAAAATTCCCGACATTTAAGCGGTACTAGCCTTGTCTTTTGGCTTTATTTTTTAAATGATATTTAGACCACTCGTGATTCGTGGTTCAAATGGTAAGCAAACGAAGCTTTTTCGGCTTTCTCTCTTCTAAAACTCGTCGATTCCGCTAACATTTTCTTTCTTTTTTTTTGTTAATTAATTTCTCCACTAGTCAAGCAGTGTATCCGTTATATACGGCCACGTTCTTAATATACCCTAATTCTTTGGTATGTCTATTTTTATTTGAAGGAAAATTAATTAACCTGTTTACTACAAAATTCAGGCTGTGTTCAGGGAATAATAGTATACCAAAAGGGCATCCCTAAGGTTACATATATATATTATAATATTATTTAAAGATAAAATTGGGGAAACGGATAAAGTAGATTAATTTTTAAGTTGTTAAGTAGGTCAAATCTGTATTGTAATCATTTGACATAGATTTAGCATCATCACATTTTAAGTATTTATATTAACAATACATAGTTTTGTTAATAATTTCAATAAGCAAAAATGATGATGGCTCCTCCTTGTACAAAAAAATTCGGAGTTAAAATACCCCTCCATTAGGATCTCCGGGAGAGGGGTGTACAGGGTGCGCCAGCATCAAGATTTAACATATCCTTCTCGAATATATGTGACCTAAATTCTAACCTGAACTCCATCCACCATTTCCTTCAGGCTAATAGGCCCCAACTTTTCTTCCTCACCGAAACCCAAATCACTGCCAAAGCAGCCACTAATCACCTTAATTTCCCGGGGTATGAGCTCCTTACTGCCTTTAGATTGCATGGAGGCGTGTGCGCATACTTCCGTAGTAATCTACCCTGCACCAGACTCCCCAATTTAGAAGCTGGAAGAAAAGACATACTATGAATAAAACTCTCTCTCAGGGCTGCAACTAAATTCATCTGTTGCATTTACCGGTCACCTTCTGACAACAACTTTGTCCAGCTCTTTGACTACCTTTCTGAAAAAACCGACCATCTGATTTCGGAGTATCCTTCCTCCGAGGTCACTATTCTTGGTGACTTCAATGTCCATAATAAGGAATGGCTAGGATCTTCAAAAACCGATCCACAAGGGAGAGCAGCGGAGGCCTTTGCAGTCAGCATCTCTTTAGCCAATATGGTTCAGCAACCTACTTACTTTCCCCGCATCCCAACACACAGCTCAAATCCCTTGGATCTCCTTCTTACTACAAAATTTGAATGCTATAAAATATGAGTCACCGCCCCCCTCGGTCGCTCAGACCATGGTATGGTCACCGCTTCCTGCTCAATGCAACCCGAGGTCACACAGTCATCACACCCACGTATCGTTTGGCACTACAACTCCGCGAACTGGGACGAAATGCGAGATTACTTCTCCTCATTTCCATGGGCGTCTGTCTGCTTCTCTCATCCTGACCCCTCTAAAATCTCACAAATCTTGTGACAAGGCGAGACTTGAAAAGGTCAAAGCTCACAAAACGCTTCTACACAATCCCAGTCAAGAAAACCGTCAAGCATTTAACGACGCAAGCAACCGCTATGCCCGCATTATTTCTGAGGCAAAAAACTCGTTTAATAACCACATCAAAAACAAGGTCCTCTTAAGCTCCAACGGCAGCAAACCCTTCTGGGCTCTTGCTAAATCTATTAGGAATAATTTCTGCAAGAGCACGTTCCCAAGTCTTGTCTCAGGGATGAAATTGTTTCTACCGACCTTGGCAAGGCTGAACTTTTTGCCTCGTTGTTCGCCGGAAAATCTACTCTCAACCCACCTCCAAATTTTCAACCACCAACAGTTCCCAATGTCGAGCATAAAATTACGGATATCATTTTCAAAACTAAAAAGGTACGAAAGATGCTCTCTTCTCTTAATACCAGGAAAGCCTCTGGCTTTGACGAGATCCCAGCAATTATTCTCAAAAAATGCGCACCAGAACTTGCCGATGTCCTGACTCGTCTGTTTCAGACATCTTACAATAGAGGCATATTCCCTAGTAACTGGAAAACTGCTCGAGTATAACCCGTCCCCAAGAAAGGCTTCAAAGCGCTTCCTAGCAACTACAGGCCTATTTCTCTCCATTCAGTCGTCTCTAAAGTGATGGAAAAGTATATAAGCACTGAAATACTAAAATTTCTTGAAAAGCACAGTCTAGCTCACGACAGGCAGTATGGATTCCATCAGCGCAGATCAACTGCCGACCTCCTTTCCTTTGTTTGTAACCCATTCTTGGAACAAGTCTATGGAACTACACGGTGAATCCCAGATTGTCGCTCTAGACATATCCAAAGCATTCGACCAAGTCTGGCACGCAGCGCTGCTTGATAAACTTTCGGACTATGGCCTTCCACCAAAACTCTGTACCTGGACAGCAAACTTTCTCTCCAACCGGAGCATTTCTGTTGTTTTGGATGGCCATTCTTCTAAACTGTATCCAATTAATGCAGGAGTTCCTCAAGGTTCAGCTTTAGCCCCTACTTTGTTTCTTCTCCACATCAATGACCTCCTGTCTAGCACTTCCAACCCAGTTCACAGTTACGCGGACGACAGCACCATCCACTCAAATATACAATATTCTAAGCCTGTCTTTTTGTCCCAATTAGATGAGGATCGCCGACTCATGGAGGATTCTGTCTCCGTGGATCTCCAAAAAATATTAGACTGGGGAAGTAGAAATCTTGTACAATTCAAACCCACCAAATCTCAGTCTTGCTTTCTTTCTCATAAAAGATACACCAGCCCTAGAACTATCACAATGAACAAACAAGTTATTCCAAGTAATAAGTCGTTTTTACTTGTTGGCATTTCTGTGGATCGAAATCTCAATTGGAACCAACATGTCACATCAATTGCAGAAGCGGCTGATAAGAAATTAGGTTTCCTCTTCCGGGCTCGCAAATACTTTTCACCAGCTAATCTCTATACCTTATATACTTCACAAATAAGGCCAAACCTCGAATACTGCTCCCACATCTGGGGTGCTGCTGCCGCTTCTACACTCGCTATCCTGGACTCAATTCAGAAGAGAGCTATACGTCTCATTGGTGACCCTACCCTCACCCAAAGGTCGCCATCCCTTGCCCACCGACGTGCCGTTGGTGACCTCTCTCTCTCTCTCTCTCTCTGCTCTCTGCTCAGAGGAGGTTTCTTCCATAGTTCCTCCACCTGCTGCCCCAACAGATCTACCAGGGGAACAGAGCGAATGCACCCTTTTACTGTCCAGGTCACCAGGCATAGGACATCTTGTTATGCCCGCTCTTTTGTGCCGAGGACTTCCAAGTTATGGAATTCCTTGCCGGCGCATGTTTTTCCTTCTCCTCCTAACCTCCAAACCTTCAAGTCCAGAATTAGCAAGTTGCCTCTTTCCTCCTTGTCGACACCCACGGTACGATAGTATTTAGGCTGTAAGCCCGCGTGGTGTATTGTTGAAATTTAAAAAAAAGATTGCAATAATAGAGCATTGGTGAGCATTTAATTTGCCGTATTGAGGAATGCTGATTAAGTATGTTTTAGGAATCTAGTTCACATAAGTTTATATATATATATATATATATATATATATATATATATATATATATATATATATATACATAAATGTTGGTAAATATTAAGAGACTTTTCCATATTTTTTATTAACTTGTTACATCGTTATCACTATGTCTTTCTAGTCCATAAATTATAACAGTGTCCCCCTATAACCCCTCAATTAATCCTCCAGCTCCTTAGACAAGCTGGCCATTTTTTGTGCGTACGTACGATGGGAGACATTCGAAATGTAACTTAGAGTTGTGGTTTCCTTCCTATGGACATCGAATTCTAAAGTGTCTTTATTTTTGATAACTCGTACATCTAGAAAAGCTAATTTATGATTAATTCCTAATTCGTGGGTAAATTTTATAGAATCAAATTTATTGTTCAATTTGGCTATAAGAAAGTCTATTTTGCAAATGTTTGTGTTAAACACTGCGATACTCGTTAAGTGGATGATATTTTGTCGATTGTCAATAGTACCCTTTGGCCCACCCGATAAGTTTTTCAAATTACCAACTTTATAAACAACTCTCGAGTCATTATCCTTAAATATTTTCTCTAGTCCTTACGTTAGAAAAGAATAGAAAGAATCTACATCGAACTTTTTGGGTGGCTCATCACATTCAGGCTTCAATGTGGTAGTGTTACTTATCGACATTTTCTATCTATGCTTAGTAACTAACCTATACACAGTGTCTGGAGAGAAATCGTTACAAATCGCAATTTTCATAATTTTGTTCATCTCTGAATTGTCTCGCTTACTGCTCAAAGGAAAAGTAACTACCCTCCGAACAAGAAAGGTCAAACTCGAAATTTTGTGACCGTAAGAATGATTTGAATCTGATGGTATGAAGCGATTTGTAGAAGTTTCATTCCTCTATTTGATTCCAACTTAATGTCTTTGATTCTATTAATGAATTCAATTGAATGTTTTACCGAAAAACTAGGAGGTTGAACTTCCAATGTACTGAGCTCTTTCAATAACCATTTGAATAGTTTAAAATAATGTATATATATATATATATATATATATATATATATATATATATATATATATATATATATATATATATATATATATATATATATATATATAGGGTGCTTCACGGTGAGTGGCATATTAGACGTTTCTGGAAAACTACGTCTATTTAAATTCTGAAAATTGGTATCAGCACGTTTTTGATACTAATCTTTCTAACTAAAATATTTTTAATTAGCCTGCACTTCCGGTTATACCGGAAGTCGACACAAACTTTTTTTTTTAAAGGAACACCCTACATATTATTAGCTTGTTTAATTACACGTTCAATGTAAGGGCCACTTGATGACAACATATTCGGGCTAGTTCGTACCGTTTCGGATTTATTCGCCATTTTGTAGAAAAAATTACGATTAGAGCGCTTTAGAAAAAGTCCGATATCTTTAAAGACATGTAAGATAGAAACATGCGGTTTTCACTATCCCATAGAGCGTAAAAATTCCTCAATACTGTTATAAACACAATACGATTTTAAAATAACTGTTATTTATATCATACATTTGAATTTGAAAATTTTCCATCAGAGATAACTTGATTTTTTTTAATGGAACGGTACCCACATCTCCCCAGCTTTATGGGATAGTGAAAACGGCATGTTTCTATCTTGCATGTCTTTAAAGATATCGGAATTTTTCTAAAGCGCCCCGATCGTAATTTTTTCTGCAAAATGGCGAATAAATCCGAAATGGTACAAATACAAATATTTTAGTTAGAAATATCAGTATCAAAAACGTGCGGATACCAATTTTCAGAATTTAAATAGATGTAGTTCTCCAGAAACGTCTAATAGGCCACTCACCGTGAAGCACCCTGTATATATATATATATATATATATATATATATATATATATATATATATATATATATATATATATATATATATATATATATATATATATAAATTTGACAGTGACCCTGAATATGGATACTAGGTGTCCTAGCTTGCGCTCATTTTAAAACAATTTTTAAAAGTCTCAATGTCGTGATCTTGTAATAAGCAATTTTTTTTAAATTCTCTAAAACATTATTTTCTTTTACAAATCGAATTCTGTTAGCATAACCATTTACTTTTACACATTGAATTCTATCACCGAAACTTTCTGCTTTGTTACACGTACTAATTGAAACATTTTTTGTTTTAATTTCAATGTTGTGGTAAACGCGTGTTTCATTCCGTTTTGTAATAAAGTGGCTATTGAAAGCTGCCAATCAATGTTAGTAACAAGTCATTGAAATGGAATATGTAATTCAATGTAGAACCAGGACTACATTAAAAAACTTGCGGAGTAGCTCCCCGTAGATTACTTTTTATCCGAATAGCTTTTTGTGAATGTCGTAAATTTAACGTTCATCGGTCATAAAATTATAAAGCTAGTTTGACAATTCTGGTATTTCGATCACATTAAATTAACAAATGATAATATTAATAACCATAATCATAATCATAAATTTTATTTTAGCTTAGCAAATCCCAATATCACCCATCGCAACTAAATTATGTGGTTCGAACACTAACAATACAATCTCTCAGACCAACGGACGATAACAATAAACAAACAGAATTAAACATTTTAAAATTCGGGACGCAGCAGGTGCGTTATGGTAGTGAATTTTCATTAAATGCTTCAAATTTAAATAACTCAATTTTATCCGATTTTCCTGGCTAACGAATTCGTCGAAGCCATTAATAAAAGAAAGGTACTTTCCGAGTTTTTTTTGAGTTATCGGTTGGATGAAATATATATATATATATATATATATATATATATATATATATATATATATATATATAAACATATAGAAATTTTAACTGACCCTGGATATGGGTTCTAGGGGTCCTAGTTCGCACTCATTTAAAAAAATTTTGCAAAGTCTCTTCATCGATACCTCTCTATATAAACACATTTCTAGAAAACGGATGCGCCATATGTCACATACTACGAAACATTAGAAACGCCCAAAACCAGCAATTGTAGCACAACAAGAAAAGACAGAGTCCTCGTAACAGCTGCTCGTAAGCCTTCTCACGGTACATTAAAGGTTGCACCGCAGAAATCATCCAAAATTTTAGAACCCATAATATCAAAACCATCTTCGCAACACAGCGATATATATATATATATATATATATATATATATATATATATATATATATATATATATATATATATATATATATATAAATTTAACTGACCCCGGATATGGGTTCTAGGGGTCCTAGTTCGCACTCATTTGAAAAAAAATTTGCAAAGTCTCTTCATCGATACCTCTCTATATAAACACATTTTTAGAAAACGGATGCGCCATATGTCACATACTACGAAACATTAGAAACGCCCAAAACCAGCAATTGTAGCACAACAAGAAAAGACAGAGTCCTCGTAACAGCTCCTCGTAAGCCTTCTCACAGTACATTAAAGGTTACACCGAAGAAATTATCCAACATTTTAGAACCCATAATATCAAAACCATCTTCGCAACACAGCGAAAACTGTCGAGCCTAATTAAAACTCCAAATGATACGCTTCCAAAAAGACCCATGGAGCTTACGAAACTCCTTGCTCCGAATGTTATATAGGACAATGGAGTACACGCATCCACAATATAATATATGAATATACCCTCGCAGTTAGAAAATCTGACCCCTCATCAGCACTGGCTATTCAACATATTCATACAGGACATAATATTGGCTTCGACAATGCCAAAACAAGAGCCGCAGTCTACAACTTCAAAACTATAAATATCCGAGGTGCGATCGTGGTTGAAAAACGTCCTCATTGTTTAAACAAGAGTGGTAATGGCCTTCGACTTCTAAATGCCTGGAAACTTAGTATATTCTCATTACTAGCACACAAAATCAGATCAAGAGACAATTTAACTGCTCTTTTACCAGACTCATTAATACCTCTAACCCGTTTAATCCGCCCAGTAAGGTTACTAAAGTACATGACTTAATAGGCCTTACCGACCAGACTACTAACACTGATAACGAGCCAGGTAGATCCCACGCTATTAATAATACAGAATTGACGACGAGCAGCACCTGGATAAAGGATTGAAGACACTGAGATCTCAACCACGATAAGCAGTAAGGTAGAGGAGTAGGCAGATTATGGCTCCGTAATTGCACTACAAAAACCCAACCTACCATTTTCCACCTCTCTAAGAAGTAGACAGATTTTTTCATATTTCCTAAAGCTCTTGAAAATGGCGCCCAAGCAGCAGCCGAAACGTAGAGTTTTCATAAATTATAGACCCTGTTTTACCCAAGAACCAAGTATTTCTCACACAGCCATTAAGGAGATACAAATTATTATTTAGGAAATTTGGCAACCTGCATCCATTAATTAAAAATGTATTCTTGCCGTAACCAACATAGATGGAGATCTCAATTTTTGACTGCTGTTTGTCACTAGGCTGCTCTATCATGATATGTTATGAAAATCTAATTATTGCATACGGGATGTCCACAAAAAATGGGCTTTTGGTAGAACCTACAAGGGCAGGTAATGCGAGATTTTCAAATGAAACACCCTGTATTTTATAATAAGAATAGCAAGATCAATTGATTTTATATCTAAAAGTACCGTGATGTCGTACTTATTCTCAACAGTTTTTGACTTATAAGCAAAAAAACAAAATATTGCAAGTTATGGAAGCATATTTCTTATTCTCAGTATGCCATGCTTCCAAACAGTCGAGAGCGATTGTCAAAATGCAACTGTCTGTTATCACGCTGATTGTGTGTAATCTGTTATTTGGAAATGGCAAAATCTTATACAAATTAGCAAATTTTAAACTTATTCTTCATGCAAGGCCAGTGTAAGAAGATTATTTCTAGAACATGGAGAACTTCAAGGAACAGTATCCAAACGCGGTTATAATGAATGAGAAGAAATTTAAGAAGTTAAAGGATAATTTCATGAACAACGGTCACGTAGAGGAGCCAAATCTCCAAAATAAAACAGTAGCAGGTAACGAGGAAAATCGAATAATTTTCCAGGCATATTTTTCTGAAAATCCTCATGCGTCACTTAGTTCTGCTGAAAAAGACCTATAAATAGCTTACAAGTCTATAGAAAGGATTATGCGTAACCCCGGAATGCATAATTATAAATTTGTAACACTCCAAGCCATCGAGCCAAATGATCCTCCGAAACGTGTCGATTTATGTGAGATGATCTTCTATCATACACAAGAAAATCCAAATTTTCTGAGGAAAATTATTTTAACTGACGAAAGCAAATTTACCAGACAAGGCATTTTTAATCAAAGAAATTCAATTACTGGGCCGCCGAAAATCCGTGCTTCGCTAGAGCAACGGGGCTTTAACACAGATTTGTATTCTGCTTGATGATGAAGCACCTAATAAGATTATGCCTTTACAAAGAGAATTTAAATTTAGGTAAATATCTTAATATTGCTGACCACAGTATCTGACTTCCTTAATAACTTAAATCTTGAAACCCTGCGTGATTGGTGGTATCAGCTAGATGGTTCACCAGCCCACTCCACCAGTCGTGTGACAAATGAACTTTCGCACTGGTTTGAAGAACCTTGGATTCGTCGATCATTGTCCTTGGGTTTGGCCACTTATATCGCCAGATCTTATCCCTCTTGATTTTTATCTTTGTAGTAGAGTGAAACAAATTGTTTGTCTTATGCCCATTAATCTCAAAAAAAAGCTTCAGAATAGAGTAAGGAGTGCATTGCTGTCTCCAGACGCCTGTGAGATAGCAGCAGCAACAATACATCATGTTCTGACACAAATCCTACAATGTTTGAGAGCTGAAGGAGGACGCTTTTAGCAATTTAAATATTGACCTTTACCGTATGTGACCAGCAACGAACTATCAATTAGTCGGCAACAACATATTCCAACAATGTAAAAACAAATTTGCACAACAAAAAATAGTATCACAGTGCATATAAGGTAGTGAACTTCATCTATCACCAGTCCATTTATCTAAAACTAGTTGGCCTCTAAGCTGCAGTATCACAGATAATTGTGTAATTTTTGAGTATTAAATAATAAACCAGATTTTTTCAGCATTATTTTGATCAGATGCGAGGTTGATGAGGAATTAATAATTGGTATTATTCCGCGGAATTTAAAAATTTTACTTGCAATATTTTGTGTTTATGCTTATAAGTCAAAAACCGCTTAAAATAGGTGTTACATCATATAGTACTTTTAGATAAAAAATTTATTGATCTTGCTACTCTTATTATAGAATACATTGTATTCCATTTGAAAATCTCGCATTACCTGCACTTCTATGTTTTACCGAAAGCCATTTTTTTGTAGACACTCTGTATGCAATAATTTCATTTGCATGATACATCATGGTGCATCAACCTATTGACAAACAGCAATCAAAAACTCACACATTCACATATGCTAGTTACGGAAAGAATAATTGTTCCATTAATGGATGCAGGTTGTTTCCTACGTAATAATTTTTATATCCTTATTGGCCTTATCTCCTCAATTACACATTTTATGTTATGGTAGAAAATTTTCGTAAAAATATTTCAAATCCGATATCTCAGTAAATTTCCCATTTAGCCAGCATCTTCAATCTTGAACCATAGTAACACCTATGTAAACGCACGTGGGTAATATTTTTTTTTAAATAACATGATGAGCTTCGCAGATAACTACAAATTTGTTTTAAAAACTTTTCTGTTGTTTATTGTTTGCAAGAACTGGATGGGTTGACAAAAACGAAACGATCTAAGCAATTAATAAGGAAAAATGCCTGCCATATGTATTATTTGACAGGTACATTCCCTTTGTAAATATTTTTTTTTCTAAAAAACTTTTATAACTTTAATGAAATTTGTAACACAATTTTTTAAAGACACTTGCAGTATTTACATATTATATCTAAGACCAAATTTTAATTTTGTAGCTCCATATAAAACTTATATATTTTTTAATAATCGCTAACTAGGACTCTAAAATCGATCTCAAAGGTCCATTTAAATTTAAAGAATTAGTTTTAATAGTATATCTTACTAACAGTGTCCAATTCTAATGAAAATTCACTACTGTAACGCACTTGCTGCGTCCCGAATATTTTTTTTGTTGCTAATTGTAATTCCCTTTGTAAATAATTATTTTCTTTTCTGAAAAACTTTTGTAACTTTAAAGAAATTTGTAACACAAAGTACTTGCAGTACTTACAGACCAAATTTATTTATTTTTAGCTCCATATAAAACTTTTTTTTTCAAATAATCGCTAACTGGGACTCTAAAACCGATCTCCAATATATCCTACTAATAGTGTACAATTTTTATGAAAATTTACTACTATAACGCACTTGCTGCGTTCCGAAATTTGTTATTTATAGTATACATTCGAATGCTAAAATATATCGGTTTTAGATGCAAAGTTTGTCCCTGTATTACGAAAGAAATGGTTCAAGGCTGACAGTTTACACAATTATTGTTAGTTGAATGTACTTTATTGTACACAGCTCTATCTATAAAAAAAATTGTAAACTAGAGCTCTCGTATCACCTGGTCCTGCACCGAGATGGCGTCCCTGTCGTATTTCTCACAACGTTGTCCAAGCTGAAAACCTGCGACAACCTCCATTGTTTCGATTTGTACCTACGATTTATTTAAGTACCATAGCAACACATATATTGTCATCTGTCTTTGTCCAGCATTGTAGATATTGCATTACAGAATCTGAAGTGATGCCGAGGATTATTTTATTATTACTTTCGAATAACTTTATTTTCCTTTAATCAAACGACTTGAAAATTGGTACACAACCACGTCTGTATATCTTCTTTTAAGTTGTAAATATTCGTTTCAATCACTTAAACAATTTGAGAGATATTGCGTTTGAAAAAATATTTTTTAATTTTATTAAGAAAAATTGGCCGTTAAGATTTGACGAACGAACTCATCCAAGCCATGAGCAAAATAAGGGTAATTCCCAAAGTTGGTCCAAATCAGTGAAGTATCTTTTGAATTATTGGTTGGATACATATATATATATATATATATATATATATATATATATATATATATATATATATATATATATATATATATAGAGAGAGAGAGAGAGAGAGAGGGGGGGGTAGTGGGGGGAAAGAGAAAATAATTGGGGGGGGGGCTCAAACTAAACACCTGAACGAAGGAACCAGCGGATAGGGGAATCTATCTGGTACCGGTAGATAGTGACCATAGCTTTGTGCTAGGCAGCAACGTGCAAAAACCTATTTTCAAAGAACAGAGAAAATACAAGAAGAAAATAGAATGTACACAAATAAATGCAGAAGAACTGAAAACTTTTAAAGATGAAACCAATAAGGTAAATGTCAACAGTAGACTATTGCAATCAAAGAAAAGTTTCACTTGCGGCATTTAGGTTTAACACGACACTATAGATGTTAGAATTTTCGTCCGCGTTTTCCGAACACTGCAAAAAAAAACGTTTATACTTTCCAAACCTATGAAATTATAACTTTGTCTTTGGTTATTGATGTCAAAATCCTTAAAACAGTTTAGTGTCCTAATAAAGCTCTTTAATCCAACACAATATCCATATAATTTATTAACCTATAAATCAAGTAAGTTTAGTATTGACGTTGATCCCGCTGCATCCCATAAAGTAGCTCGTTGCACAAGTCTGATGTCAGCACATGACGATATTGAATGCAGGAGGAATTCATTGCTGAATATTGCGTCATAAGCAAGAAGTCTTCATCTGCGAGATGGAGTTCAGTCAAACATTAGCACTGTGTTTCAATGATTGATGCACTTGCTGCGAGTGCATTCCCTTAGGAACTCGGAAAGTGGAAATTTAGCATCAAATTGAAATGTGAGAATTTAATTTTGAAATGGGGGTGTTAGAGGATGCGAGTTCCTTATCCTTAATTGCACCTATTTGTGATTATACTCGTATAGTAGATTTCAGACGTATTAAGGATATAGAATTCAAAGTAGTTTATTACCTAAAATTTTCAAGTAGGTGTGGTAAATGAAAATATTAAACCACTGTATTATTAGCAGCTACTTTAAAACTGGCCCTAACATAGCAACTGCGATATGGAAGCGAATTTTAAAGAAAACACTTTATAAATAAAACATTAAACACGTTTATCATTATCACAGTCTAAACGCGGTGTTTCGTCGTAGCTTGCACACATCGCAGTTTTGCCAAGTTTCCCAGAATTTTGCCCCGCAATCTAGCTAGAGAAACACAAGCCATCCTTATCCACCTCCCTAAAAATTAAGTAAATTGAGGCCTTAGAGTTCATTTCCTTAACCATTTGAAAATGACTCCAAAACAAAAGCCAAAACGTCATGTTTTAATAAATTCTAGACTCACTTCAATCCGAGAAGCAAGTATTTCATATATATATATATATATATATATATATATATATATATATATATATATATATATATATATATATATATATATATTGCTATGGTATTCTACTTTAAGGGTAGTATATACCTGCAAATATTTATTTTAGAGCTGAGAACATATGTCTTAATCATCAGGTTGGGTTCCTTATAATTACAGCTAGCTTCTACTAATTAATATGTGTTATTTAAATTCATTTATTGATTTTCACTTGATCAAAAATTAATTTCGCTCTGCACAGATGGCTATACAACAATTTGCTGATTAATTATCAACCAAGAACAATACTTCCGTTAATTATAATCTGTTATACATTCTATTTCATTACACAAATTTTACGGTGTCTATTTTACACACATTAAATGCAAACAGAAACATTTAAAGCAATCATTACATAAACATAAATTGAAAAATCCTATTAAAACATTTAACTGTGTCGATATGACACTCGGTAAATACAAAGAGATATTTTAAAACATTCTTTACATAAATATAAATTGAAAAATCCTATTAAAACATTCTGGTAACATTATAAATAATTACACAATTACCGGTTAAACATGGATACAACATAATCAATATACATCGACAATTCTACAGAGATCACGGTCTCTTTCCGTTTATTTTAAAGAAAATTTTTGTTTTTGAAATTTATTAGCACAAAAATATTTGATTGGTGCTGTTAAAATGGTGAAATTCAACCCGCACTGGTCAATTTAGGTAAAGGTAACACTTACTGAAACATTTTCCATTGGATTATATATTGTTCTTCCATTAATGCGGCCCCTGATTAATTATTATTATCTTTCTAATTTGTCCATGCCATAATTTACTGTCCATTTATTGGTTATTAACGGATTTACTTCGTTAACATATTGATATATTTATTCCATAGTCGTAGCACTCTGGAGGTGTTTTATACTCTCCCTTCGATGCACTCTGGAATCTCTTATGTCAACTTACATAATTATGACGATGATCACCTGGTCTGGTGAAGTGATGCTGATGAATTCACTGGATGGAAAAGACGCCGGACCCTCTCGGACCGTTGCTTTTATTCACTTTCTTACAGGTGAAAAAACGCTATTGTTCATCACACCACCTGTGTTTGTGTTTTCCGTCAAACCTTTAGCGTCTTTTTACGTTTTTTTTTCCGCGCACATTACTTTAATACTACATACAGTTTTGTTTTTACAAATGACCTCTGCTCTTTTAATAAATCGAGCCTTTAGGTTTACACAAAATAAATCAACAGAAATGCATTTATTATCTACAATCCCATTCTCCCTACAAAACTGAAACATTGTTCTTGGTTTCTTTGTGGATATTTCTAGAATATATAATTATTTTTTTTATTACTCGAATGTAACTTAACATCGAGGGTTGCTACATGGGTCACTGACATTCATGTCGGGCGTTGACATCTCCTGCCAAAACTCTTTCATTGCTATATTAGGGTGTATACGTTTATTTTATATGTACTAGGATGCATAAATTTCCCGTTTTCTCATTAAAATTTCTTAATCTTTCCTATCATTTGCTATCTATAGCATATATATATATATATATATATATATATATATATATATATATATATATATATATATATATATATATATATATATATATATATATAAATATAAATATCACACCGATAACTCAAAAAATAATCAGGCGATTTTCTGAACAGCTATAGTAACCAAATTTGGTACACAATTTGCTCCTATGTAATATACAGTACGTGCCAAAAATTCAGATCTGTGAATATTTAGGGAACAAAAATTTTGTTCGTACTTGGGGTCAAAGGAGGCCACAATATAAAAATATTATTTGTAGTGAACTAAATCCATTGAATACCAGATAGAACAACAACGTTCTCAAGCGCAATAAGACGGGAATTACCAAAAAAATAAATTAAATATGTTTTTCCCCTTAAAACGTCAAGATTGGTGATTTTTGAACCGAGATCCTGAAACGAATGCCGGTTATGGAGAACAACTATTACAAGGATTGTAATTTGCGAGGTCTTCAGTTTCTGTTACAATAGCTATCGTTTTTCATTTGACTAAAATATTTGCAGAAAATTTATTTAAAGAGTCTACTTTAAGCAAGCAGCTTAAATTTTTAAGTTTCTAATTCAAAGTGTTGTGTTTTCTTATTTCCCAAAATAAATTTGAAAAAACCTGTTGTTAAATAAATCGATAAAACGATGAAAATATATAATTTGTAGTAGCGCATTTTCTTAAAAAATATTTTCAAATTTTAATTACCTAATTTCGTATTAACCTACAAACTCCAATTTCGTTATGTAAGTTCGAGTTCTTTCTAAATCGAATTCGTGTACCAATTTTCATGAAACCTCGTTCATCATTTTCGGAGAAACATTTTTTTAAATAATGTTTTTATTTTTCGGCTTTTAAATATTTTTTATAAACATTCGCTACTATAACGCACTTGCTGCGTCCAGACTTTTTAGCCAATGTAAATCTAATTAAATAATGTCGTTATAACTTTCCTAGGAGTAAAATGGTTTTCAATGTTTTGTACATGAATGTATTTTATTGTTAAAGTTAGCTAAAGCAGCTACAAATGTAATAGTATATTACGTACCATAAACTGTAAGTGACACTTTTCATGCAGAGAATGCAGTTTGGAAAATCGAGGCCCGTAGGGCCGAGGTTTTCTAAGCATTCGAGGCATGAAGAGTCACTTACAGTAAATCGAGGCCCGTAGGGCCGAGGTTTTCTAAGCATTCGAGGCATGAAGAGTCACTTACAGTTTACGGTTTAGTAATAATTTTTTGCAATGCCTGCTTTAACGGTTTTTTTTTGAATTTGCATTCTTTTTTAATAATTACTGCGTAAATAGATGTCAGACTGACAGCACTGACAGTCGAATTAATTAGATGGATTCTAACATACTACTTAACAACAAGTAGCTTGTGACTTGGTTGTTGTGTTGGGTTACTAAGGACGCTACGGGTAAACAAACAAAACTAAACGCTGGCTGCAGTTCAGCACAGGTCCAGGTTAAACATTAATTTGTATTTTAATTGTGATTTTTGAATTAAAATTAGTGTTGAAGTGACTTTGAATATGGAAGAATCTGACATCGAAGAAGCGGCAGGTATTGCTTGTTTGTCACTTTTACCAGAAAAGTCTAAGCAAAGGTATGAAAGTTGCTATGAGGGTTTCAAAAAGTGGTGCCACACTAAAAAGGTTGTAATACATACCAGTGAGACAGTTTTACTAGCATATTTCTTGGAAAAATCAGGTAAATATTCTGCTCCATCAAGCTTATGGTCCGAATACTCTATGTTACGATCGACAATCTCTTTGAATGACAATGTTGATATTTCCAAATATGCAAAGTTAAAGGCATTTTTAAAGAAGAAAAATATTGGATATGTTTCAAAGAAAAGTGAAGTGTTTACGATCGAGGAAATTCAGACCTTTTTAAGTGAAGCACATGACCAAATATACCTGATGAAGAAGGTGGTTGTAGTTATGGGAATTGCAGGTGCCTGCCGTAAAGATGAATTATGTAAGCTAACAATCAATAATGTTATTGATAAAGGAGACATTATTTTGGTCAGAATACTTGACGCTAAGAATCATCAATCCAGAAGTTTTACCATTGTCGACAATGAGAATGAGAAGTTTCACTTTGTGGCATTAGTGAGGAAGTATATGAACCTGCGACCAAAAAATTCAATACAGAGATTCTTCTTGAGGTATCAAAATGGGAAATGCTCTAACCAACCAGTTGGAAGAAATATTTTTGCCAAAATTCCTTCTGAAGTTGCGAAATTTCTACATTTGGAGAATGCGGAAAAATATACTGGGCATTCCTTTCGCCGAACTTCCGCTACTTTTTTGGCTAATAGCGGAGTTGACATTTTAGCACTGAAGAGGCATGGCGGGTGGAAATCCTCGGCAGTAGCTGAAAGCTATGTGGCGGATTCCTTGAATAATAAAGTACAAGTCGCTAAGAAGATATTTCATATTAGCAACCAAGAAGCCAGCTCCTCTCGCCAAATCCCTATTATTGAGGTCGGTGATTCTTCGAATACTCCGCAAGATAGTCTTGATAATTTAACATTGCTAGAAACTGAAGATAATAATATAAAGAAGAGCATGGCGTCAATCCTTACTGTTAATCATATGACTAATTGTACTTTCAATATTTCGATGAATTATAATAATTAATAAATCTTCTCAAACAATTTGTTCATTATTCAGATTTGCTATTTATAGGTTTGCAGTACTTACCGTACCTAGGTAAGGTAAGTCTTACCGTACCTAGGTATGAAAAATGTCCTGTTCTCATGGAAACTGACAAATGCTTTAAAAGTTCAACTTACATTGTCAAAAAACTGTCATTAAAAGTGAACTTACTTAACAGGTATTGCAAAAAGTATTTTACAATATTATGTTTGATTATTATTTAAAAAAAGTTACCTGGAATATTTATTGGTCTGTCTTGAGTCGTATTTATTTTTGTTGCCATGAGACGACTACATGTTATCTTTGCAAGACAAAACTTTTTTCCTGATATGAAACACCGTTTCCTTTATTTGTGTAAAGCTGTGTCTTCACTAGAAACGTGTTTATGTTCGGAAATGTATCAAACATAGTTAAGTACGACTACGATTTGGGGAACCTAATTCATCACAATACATTTTCAGACCTAACGATCGTTTCGCTAACAAGGTTTATGAGTTATGAGTTTATACATTCCTCTGATGACGCCAACTTTGTTAGCGAAACAATTGTCAGGTCTAAAAATTTATTGTGATATATGGGGTTCTCTAAATTGTTTTTATCAGTACTCATCACAGGTTCCAATCTTCACTCAGCAACCTTAGTTAATTGATCTTGAAGTTTTGCAAAAATAACAGCACAAATCATCATATAATTTGTAAAAGGCCATAGTCGTGGAAACAGATTGACGTTAAAGACAAACAAAATATTATGACTAAATGTATCAGCTCAAGGACAACTCTTGAAAATATATGAAACAAAATATGTTAATACGAAATTTAGAACCTATGGTAAGCACTTAGAAGCATATTATGAGAAACCATATTTAATCATAATATAATTTTAAGCCTGATAATCATTCTGCCACTAGAACTAAACATAGTTGATAACTGTACACTTTATTAGTGAATTTTCTTTAAAAAAAATGAGAAGATCCCGACTTTTGAATTTTGAAAAAATTAAATGTCTTCAAAGGTGCGCTAATTAGGCCCCCCAGAACACATACCCGAGGTCGGTTTTAATTTTTATATGTTTATATATATATATATATATATATATATATATATATATATATATATCACACCGATCACTCAAAAAATAATGGGCCGATTTTGATTAAATTGCGTGAGTACCTTCCTTTTGCAAATGGCTTGGATAAGTTCGTTAGCCAGAAAAACCGGCACAGGTTTTCCCGGAAAATTTTGTGTGTTCTTTTGAAAAAAAAATTATATCCCCCGAATTAACAAAGTAAGGGCAACCAAATTTGGTACACGGGTTTATATCATTATAAGTAAGTTACTTACCTTATTCTGTAGGTCAAAAGACAAAAAGGTTATGGGCATTTAAATAAAAATAAATTGGGGTTTCCTCAAAACGTCAAAGTTGCGATTTAAAGATTTAAAACGTCAAAATTGGCAACATACGGGCTATGGACAGAAAATGTCTTAAGAAGAATGTTTTAGTTTGGTCTTAGTTTCAACCGTCATTGTCCTTCATTTTACTAAAATATTTCCAGAAAATTCATCTCAAATAGACCTTTTCTCTGATGTTTGGCAGTAGCCTTAGCTATAGAGTTTATCGTTTAATGGTATATAATTTTTGTCGAATTTTCGAAAAAAACCAATAAAGCTCACTGGATCCGTTATTATACAAAATATGAAAAAAATTGTATACACTAATTATAGGGTATCTTGAGATACATACAAAAAAATATGTCTACAATCACAGGGCGGCCCATAAGCTGTTGCTGATACAAATTCTCTTTTTTTTTTAATCAAACACGCCTTATGTTATTGCCTTTTTGCATTTTCCATCGAAATATAATGCTTTGTTTTTACTATATAGGTTACACTGGTAACCAAATTTGATGCCTGCTTTCTTAAAAAAAAACACACACACATATTTGCTATTTAAAAACATTTTTATGAAAAGTCACGACCATAACCCACTTGCTGCGTCCAGGCTTTTTTAATTTATCCGCTGCTGACAGAATGACAAAATAACTTTCAGAGAGCCACGGTGGTCCAGTGGTTAGAACGTGTGCCTCCGAACCGAGGGGTAATGCGAGTTCGATTCCCAGGGTTTTTTTTAACTTTTTCAATACATACTGTCAAATTAACATCAACCGAGGTTTGTGAGGCATTGTGTTTGAGTAAGTTTAATGTCTGCACGTTCCGCCCATCGGAGTGTGCGTAAAGCCGTCGGGCCCGTGCGCATGCGATGTTGGGCACGTTAAGGATCCCTGCCCTCGTTACAGAAAGGCAGGGGTCCGGCAAAATTTCCAGGATAGTGATGTGAAACTCCCCTGGCGTCGGTGATTGGCCGCAGTCTCGGAAATAGACGTACTTTAAAGTACATGAAAAAAACGACCGTCAGGCTTAAAATTGTACTGTAGTAAAGTTTTACTTCAACGTAATTTTATAAATTGCTTACTGAATATCTGCTAGCAGCCTTGGTGTAGCTTAATTTTAGCCTAGTTAGCTGCAAGTAGTATGGATAAGCGGGTTCTGGAACACTTTAGGCGTAGGCGTCTGTCAACTGTCATTTGTCGAGTCTGTCACCTGTCATGTGTCAATTCAAGCCGCCTATCTTGGCACCAACCTGTCACTGTCAAAGAAAAAAATAATAGAAAAAGCACACTAAAAAAAAAATAGAATCACGTCAAGCCGTTATCGTAAATTCTCTGCAAGGTGTCGCTACCGTATGATTCCTAGCATACGCATAGACCTTACGGGGGCCCGACGGGGGCGGGGGCGGGGGTTTGGGTCTGGCGTGGTTCGAGGCGGGGGTGAAGTGGGGGCTTCTGCTTCAGGACCGGCAGCGACGTAGTGTTGAGCTCAGTTTATGTTTGATTTGTTATGTAGTCGAATATATCGACGAAATAAACAATTTTATTAAACAATAGAGAAATCATAGATATAACAGTTTATAGAGAAATCATAGATATAACAGTTTATATCTTTAGCTAACGTAATATTTGCAAGTTGAACATCTAACATTCATTTGAGTGCCTTATAAAATGCAACTTCAAAAATTTTTGAATGACTATGACGATATTCTGCTTGATGATCATAGAAAAATGCTAGATAGCCTTCATAAAAAAAAAATTAAAATATGAACACCAAGAAACAAAAATTTCTTGTCATGGTCTTCATTATGTTAGCTGTATTTGGTCATCAGATGAGACAAAGGAAGGTCCAGACACCTGTGTATGTGTTCATCAGGAATTACTTAAACATAAAATACAGAAAATCATTAAGTTATATTTAAGAATTAGACCATCACTGAAATAAAAGTGTATCTGTATATTTGTAAATTAAGAATAAATATTTTAAATAAAACATGAAGCTTTAATTAATATTTTTTTATTTATATTAATAACTAATAGTGTAATACATTATAAAATAGGCGAATAAAATTTTATTTGTATATAAAATAAAATTAAATCACTTAGACAGGAGCATAATAACCATGATCTTCGAATGTTTGAGCGTACACAGGGAAATCCGTGTCATCATCAGACGTTGCCGCTTCTACAGGTATCTCCACGTCTTCTTTCTTGTTTGAGCTTGAATTTAGGTTAGATTAATGAACTGTAAATTACACAAGATCCTTATTTGTGAGTTTAATATCAGCAAAATGTATAATTAACAGCATGATTTATTATTTAAAATATTCCAAAAAGTATCATAGAAAATAATGTAAAATATCAACATGAGATGTTTTTGTCATCGTATCTCTGCAGTTATGTAATTAAATTTCATTACAATAATGAACTTTGGATAACACGCGGTCTTATGTTGATGAATTTAAAATGTGACTTACAACATAATTATTATTACAAGCTGTTATTACAAAATATTATGTCTGATGAAATTATAATATATTTGTCGTCTAAGTATACATAATAATTAGTTTAGGAAGTAGAAAAATAATGATGACATTATTTAATGAATCAATTCAGAAAAACATGTTTTCGATAATTTTAAAGATTATGAAATTGAATATATTTTTGATATAAGTTTATTGGTCTGAACTAATTAACTGATGAAATAGAATAAAATATGTGGTCGTAACAAGTTTAATGAAACCGAGTTTTCGAATACATAATAAATTTCTTAACAGAGCTATTAATTATATTGTTTACTTGTATGAGGTCAACAACTTGACCTCAAATGATAAGAATAAATTATTGTAAAAGTTTCCTAAGAAAGAGTTAACAGTTATTTTAAACAAAATTTCTACATCATACAAAGATAATTATATCAACTAATTAATAGCCGCCTGTTTTGTGTTTAATTATGAAATGTGGATATAATTTACGCATGTGTTTCAACATGATGACAAATATTATTGAGTATTTTTCTAATTACTTATCTTGTTATTCAAGATAATTCAAAGCGCGGTTAATATAGATGACTTCTCAAATATTTATTCATATATTACAGTTCTTTCGAAGCAGCAAGTAACCGGTTGCCTCTACATTTTGCGCGTAAATATTATAGTATTTTCAACTTAAAAATTAAATATTTCATTATGAGTTTTTGTCATATCTGCGGTAAACTATTCACACGGTTAACCGATTTTCGAAGACACGAACGTACGGTTCACAGTAATCTAGGCAAAGCACAATGTCCTGTATGTAATAAGTCCATGCGTCGGGATAACCTTTCCAATCATCAGAAACTTCATCTTGAATCAAAAAAAGCACAGAAGGTTTCTAAAAGTAATGCTAAGACTACTACTGTAAGTACGAAGATTGTTCAGTCAACTAGTAGAACAAAGGGTGCAAAAATGTGCGAAGACTGTTTGATTGAAATTCCTTTCAATGAATGGCAATATCATATAAGGACAAATAGTCACAAAGCAAAGGCATCTGTTCCGCATACAGAATCACTAAAGGTATTTATACTTCATTATTTGTTTTATCTATTTCAGTTTGTAACATATGTTATTTATAGGTAGTAAAGAGTAGCTTCAAGCGTCGTATCGAAACTTTTATATTCGAGAATAAAGATCAGTCTTGCTTAGACCCTCTTAAATTCTTAAAATTAGCTGAGGAATTAGTTAAACCAGAAATAGTTAAATATATTCAGAAACATATTGCAATTAAATTTAATTTAGAGCTATTTGCCGAATATGTAAAGTTCACTGAAAACGACCAAGAGTTTTAGATAAAATCTTTTCAATCTAAAATGTCTATCGCATTAAATAAAGAACAACTTTATCAAGTTTATTCTACACTAAATGATCAAATTTTGACTAAAATGGATGAATTTCAAGAGAGGAATAGTGGTTGGGCGTTAGTTGCCTTACTTCATTTGGAGATTAATATCAATAAATATAACCCTATTAGAGGATCAAATTATATAGCACTACCGAAAAATATTTTGTTAAAAAAGGCTTGCGTTAACGTTAAAAATGTTGATGAATATTGTTTTAAATGGGCCGTCATATCTGCTTTACAAACTATCGATTCTAGTAAATTACCAAATAGAGTATCGTCTTATGAAATTCAAAACATTACCGCAGACATTATTACTTTGAAAAATGATAAAAAAGTTGATTTCAGTGAACTTAGATTTCCATTAAATCCTAGCGACATATCGATATTTGAAAGGCTTAATAAAGATATAAGTGTAAATGTATTTGGTTTAGACGGTGATGAAATTATAGGACCATTTTATTGCACAAAACAGGAAAAAATTAATCACGTTAATTTGTTGCTTTTACAAAATGATGGGAAATCTCATTACGTATGGATTAAAAACATATCAAGATTAGTAAGTCATCAGACAACACTAAGTAAAAAAACAAATATTCATTTGTAATTGCTGTTTGTTGCATTTTAGCAGTCAAGATTTTCTTAGTAAACATAAGTTAGAATGTAATAAAATTGTTACTGTAATGCCATCACCTGAAAAGTGTATATTAAAATTCGAAAAATATGAACGTGGAGTACAATTGCCATTCGTAAGTTACAGCGACTTTGAATGCATTTTACAGAACATCGATACGTGTATTCCAAATCCTCTAGGTTCATCAACTACAGATATGCAGCAACATGTGCCATGTGCATTTGCGTATTACATTAAATGTTCATACGATAATACATTAAATAAACTACGAGTGTATAAGGGTAAAGATTCACCTTCAAAATTTATTCAAACTCTTTCTCAAGATATAATAACAATATATAATACAATTATAATGAAACCAAAACCTATGATTCATCTAAATAATGATCAACGTAAATTTCAAACAGAATCCAAAGAATGTTGGATATGTAAAAAGAGTTTAGGTACTGACAGAGTAGCTGACCATTGCCATTTAACGGGCAAATATAGAGGTCCCGCTCATAATGATTGCAACTTAAAGTATAGGACTCCGAAGTTTTTTCCTATCTTCTTTCATAACTTTTCAGGGTATGACTGTCACCTATTCGTAAAAGCATTAAATCAGATAGAAGGTGAAATAACTTTAATTCCACTAAATAAGGAAACCTACGTTTCTTTATCTAAACGTATATTTGTTGATTCAAAAGAAACTGTAGAATTGCGGTTTCTCGACTCCGCTAGATTTATGCAGTCTAGTTTAGCAAAATTAGCAGATAATTTATCAATAGAAAACTTTGAAAGTCTAAGAACGATTTTTAAAAATGACGAACAATTTAAACTAATTACTAGAAAAGGCGTTCTCCCTTATGAGTATATAGACTCATGGGAAAAACTAGATGAAACCGCTTTGCCAACTCAATCTTGTTTTAATAGTTCACTGACAAATTCACAATGTTCAGATGATGACTATAGCCGCGCTAAGATGGTTTGGAAACATTTTCGATGTTCTAGTTTATGGGAATATTTGAAAATTTATCTTATCACAGACGTTCTATTGTTAACAGATATTTTTGAGAATTATAGAAAAATTTGTTATAGTATATATTCGTTAGATCCTTGTCAATATTATACTTCTCCAGGATTGTCGTGGGATGCTATGCTAAAATACACAGGTATTGAACTAGAACTTTTAACAGATTTTAGCATGTATTCTTTTATTCAAAAAGGTATCAGAGGAGGTATTACTCAGTGTTCGCATCGTCATTCTGTGTCAAATAATAAATATATGAAAGATTATGATGAAATTAAAGATTCAAGCTATTTAATTTATCTAGATGTAAATAATTTATACGGCTGGGCTATGTCCGAATCCCTCCCTTATGGAGGATTTAAATGGGTTGAAAAAATCGAAGATATAGATATAATGGCTATTGAAGAAAATTCAGAAATTGGATACATATTTGAAGTTGACTTAGAATATCCAAAAGAACTGCATGATGATCATAATGACTTACCATTTTGTCCCGAAAATAAGTGTAGCCCAGTTTCAAAACTGCCTAAATTAATAACAGATTTTAATAGTAAAAAAAACTACGTCATCCATTATAGAAATCTCCAACAATGTTTACGACATCATTTAATATTAACAAAAATTCATAGGGTCTTGCAATTTAAGCAAGCTAGATGGCTGGAAAAATATATCAAACTAAATACTCACTATCGTACTATAGCAAAAAACGAATTTGAAAAAAATTATTTCAAGTCTAAAAATAATTCTGTTTATGGTAAAACAATGGAAAACGTTGACAAACGTAAAGATGTAAGGATTGTAACACAATGGGAAAGCTCTGGGCGTAGATTAGGTTCTCGAGCCTTAATTGCGAAACCAAATTTTCACAGTGCAACTCAATTCACTACCGACATGGTAGCTATTCAATTAAGTAGAGTGAAAACAGTTTACAACAAACCAATATACCTTGGTTTTACTGTTTTGGAACTATCAAAATGGTTAATGTACAATTTCCATTACGATTATATGAAACCTAAATATGGTAAAAATTTATTGCTTGATTATATGGATACAGATTCATTTATTTATTATATTTTAACTAAAGATTTCTATTCTGATATAACAGATGACATTGCAGAACACTTTGACACATCTGAATATGATCCTAGTAATAAATATAATATTCCACTTCTAAATAAAAAAAAAGTAGGCTTAATGAAAGATGAGAATAACGGAAAGATTATGAGAGAATTTATAGGTTTAAGATGTAAGATGTATTCGACAGATGTAATTGATGACAAAGTTACAAAGAAAGCAAAAGGAATTAAAAAGACAGCTGTAGATGGACTAAGTTTAAGCGATTATAGAGAGTGTTTGTATAAAAAGAGAATTTTTTATAGTAATATGCTTGTTTTCAGATCAAAAATTCATGAAGTTTACACACAAAATATAAATAAAATTTCGCTAAGTTATTTAGATGATAAGAGATTTATTAGAAATGATGGAGTATCAACTTATGCCTGGGGTCATTATAAAATTGAAGATGAAAGTTTATAATAAAACTGATTAATTTATTACTTTTATCGTTTGTATTAAAACACACTTTTATAGTAATATGTTAATTTTTAGGTTCAAAATACATTATATTTACGCGCAAAATGTAACTAAAATATCTCTATGTAATTTAGATCTTAAGGATTTATTAAAAATAATATGTTAACGACTTATGCTTGAAACTGTACTAAAAATAAATAACAAAGTAAATAAAACTGCTCATTTAAATTTTTATGTGTTTTATTTGAAAATCTCTAGTAAAATTACATACAACTATTTATTGTTAATATAATACTTAATCAAAAACACATTTTCCAGAGCGCAACAACCACTGTGTGATGAGCATCTATTTGTAAATGGATAGTCCCTTTTTAGTTTCTCCAAACTGTTGCATCCAAGATCCTCAACATTGATTATATTTGAATCCTTATTAAGAATTGAAATTATCCATTTCTTCTTTTCAGAACCTTTCACAAAAATACTGGTATGTAAGTCTATATTGGAAATCAGAAATCTTCTTACGCTCTCAAAGTTAGAGGATCCTTCATTCCACACAAGACCATGATGATTTTTCTGTAGCCAAATAGCTTGTTTCTGTTCACTTATACTTAGTTGTGAGAAATCGTATGGTGGTTTAATCAGAAAACGTAAATATTCCACATCATTAAAAAGAATAACTAATTCTTTACAGATAAATGCATTTGAATAGTCTTTAAACCCTTGTACATCAATTACAATTTGTTTCTTCATTATGCAGTTATATATTGATGTGAATATAAGAAATGTTTATAACTTCGCTGTTGAATTAGAAGACTGGTTGTCCACATTCAGATACATCTGCTTTTATAACAGTTTCGAGGATGGGAATGTAATTTTAGACTAGAGATAAAACTGTTTGTTAACATATCAATGTTTTATTTCACAATATATCAATAATATTTACTATTGCAGCTGTAAAATTTTGTTCTATTAAATCAGTTTTTTCACGTCGCCACTTAGCGGGGAGTATTCAATTTTTCTGTCATGTAACAATAAGCAGAACGCTGAAGTGCTTTCTGGAATTTCGCTGGCAGTCTCAAATTCAATCTGAACATCGACTGGACCACTTTTGATAACCTCATTTTGATGTGAACAATCAATGATAACAATAGGTGCTTGAGATTTGAATTTTTTTATATCCAGTAAAGGTGATGAGTTGCATCCATAATAGGATTCTTGAAAGACTGAATACATATAATATAACCATGCATATCGATTTTCTTGAAACGAAATATTTAAGTTATCGTATGGATGCGTTTCTGAATTCAAGTGTAATTTAAAATTAGTGAGGTGACAGTGATCAAATTCACTAGGATTTTCTCTATGTTTATTGGGGTTGTTAGTCTGAAATCCAAATATTACAAATCTAGGTTTTTCAAGTTGATTAGTTGTTTTCACACGCCAAATAGTGTGTGTTGATTTTGGAACATGCGGATATTCATACAAATCCCAACTGCGAAAACTTATTTCCATTGGACGTTGACTCTGTATCCTTTTGTAGAGTTTGAGTCGTTCAGCATCGCTAAGAGTAACATGCGGCACTTTCCATACAATCTTTTTGATATCCAGTGTATACTTTGTTAATGTTGTACTTACACAATTATTATTTGTTTTTGCTCTCATTAAAATTAATTCATGTTTAGCATTTGGTATAATTTTCCTAAAATCTTCAGCGAAACCTAATAACATTTTTAAAGGTGCGCAGAAATTAAACGGCCCACTTGGATGTTTGGGATCATTTTTTACATTCCAACCTGCATTAATAAGTGCGGTGCTTTCAGCTGAATTTAGTGACACATAATTTTTCAAAGCTGTGCTAATTCCCACATTTCGACAGTTATCAATCTCAATTCCATTTATTTCATAACGTATTTCATCAAACATAAAAGCAAAACAATTATTTGCAAATTTAAGTGCATCGTCAGCTGTCTTTTTCTCATTTAACAGTAAACCTTCAACAATAAGAACACTTTCGCATGGTAACAAAATTAAATCCTGATTTTGGATGCAAATTCTAATTATATCATTAATATCGTATGATTCAACAAATGGAGAATACGTATGATATGACTTGTTTGCTATCGACTCATCATATCGAGCCATTTCAGTTATATTTAATACATCACTCATTTTGTAAAGTAATTCCAATTGATTTCAGAAATTCTTTATTTTCTTGAGTTAAAGATTTTGTGCTCTTCCGCTTTGTTGTTGTATCTGTCAATTTGATATGAGAACTGAATTTCTTGTACGATGACTGTGTATATTTATTACTTTTATTATTAATGTCGTAAACTAACATACCCAATAAATTGTTTAATTTCACTACAAAAATTAAAAAGGCTAACTCTTTCAGCTGCACACAGATCTTAATCCTCTGACACTCATCTATGAATTAATGTCTTTTAAGAAAACTTTACTTATTTAAAGTGTTTGTTTCCATCATTCCAGGTGAGAGGTCGTAAATGTAATCTTACTGTTATTTTTTCTTTTCGAAAATTAATTAAATCTCCGTCTTGATCTACTAACTGGATAACAACTGAATGTATTTCATTAACATTAACAGGTAGGTAGATTATATTCGTTGGGACCTCGTTTATTTTATATCCTGGTGAAACATTAGGTGAGAACTCGTGAATTGTATGAACAAGTTTATTATTCACATACGAATCAGTCACTATATTACATTCAACACGAATACTGTTAACTTTATTTATGTTTACAGGTAAGTCAGATTCAACTTTTACGTCTGGAGTTATTTCACATTTACTAAAACCCAACAATTTACCAATTGTTCGTTCACGGTTAAAGTAAATTGGAGCAGTAGATTTAATTTCTGTTTTTAATGTGTTACTATTAGCTTCTATTTTAACCATTGGTTTACTTCTTGTTTGCTTTAATTTAGCTGTTATGTAATTCACAATATCATTTATTTCGTAAGAACCTTCTGATAGCTCAATAACTTCACTTCCGACATGAAATAAATTGTTGCTCTGATTTATGTTTGGTATCGAATTATATGTATATAAACTGACTAAACCGCATTCATAAGCAGTAGGTACTGGTATTGGTGGAAAATAATTTGCAGTTAAAACAGAATCATTTCCAGTAAATTCTAATACTCTTGACATACTGAAGGTTTCAATAAAACTAAATAGACAAGTAACGACATGGCTTTATTTATTAGCATTTTCATATAAAAAGTTTAAACATAAATGGCCGCAAATTACAGTATCATAGTTTTGATATCTATTATAATTATATATAATATTGTTTCCTAAATAAGCTATAAGTTCTTTGGGCGGTCGAAGATTACCATAACTATCAAAATAAATAATTATATTGCGATTTTTATAATACGCCACCCAGTGTGTCCCTGAACCGTTTGATTTATCCAAGTTAACAATGCCACATTCCGTTTTCTTCGATTTTACTGGTAATTCATTTAACATGAATACTCCTCTAAAATTGGGAATGTATTTTGCAAATTTATACAAATCGAGTTCATTGAGAGGTCTGCTGGGTAGCACTTTTACAAGTTTTTTGGCTTTAAATACAAGCCAAGACCTTTTCGATATGGCTTAAGAAACAATCCTTTTCCCATTGCGATTGTTTCCATTTTCTTATTATGCCTCTCGCTTTCAACAAGTTGCTTGCGAGCATGTTTTGCATCGTTGACGGCTTTTGCGATAGCTGCAGCTCCCCCAGATAATGTTCCAATCGCAGATAAACCTGCAAATAATGGAATAAGAAAAGGAAGTACACCTCCAGTTTTTGGAATCGGAATTATCCGCATTCGCGGAGGAATAATTTGTTTTCCTTTGATGCCTGTTTTAGCTGCCGCCAAAGCTATTCGAATAGCACTTTTTACACTTTGAGGTTTTTTAGATTTAACATCAGCTTTAGCTTTCGATATAAGATGATTCAGAATATTTTGTTTGATTTTCTTATTGGGTTTCCTTTTCTTTAACTTTACACCCATTCCCATTTTAGCTTTAGCTTTCATAACGTTTGTTACAAACCATGCGTTTATTCGCTCACCGAGTTTTGAATCTTTAGCTTTTACTCTCTGCCAAGCTTTATCGGCTAACACAAGATCAGCTTTATTTCTTGTTGATAAATTGTTTGTTTTAGAGTACGCTATATCATGTTCTCTGCATGCGCTATCTAAAGGATTTATACCAAGGTTACCTCTTGCTAATCGGTCTTTAAGTTTTGTGCCTGGTCCGCAAAACTGATAACCTCCTGGCAAATGAATCTCAAATGGTAATTTATTTATAACTGTGTTAATTAAACCCTAACCTCTTGAAGTTAACCTTCGACTGGTTAAAGGACTTCTGATGATTAACATCGTATCTCAATGTTATTTATAATAATAAGTTCTGTAAACTAAACGTATAGTTTAAAAGCATTTTCTTTTATATGTTTACCCAGTTGTTAAAATGAGACTGATTCGTCAACATGATGAGTTATCAGTTAGAAACATTGATTTTAATCATAACTGTAAAAATCATTTCAAACATAGTAAACTATTACCTAATAGTATACGAGCCATAATTGTGGGTTCGTCAAATTGCGGAAAGACTAATTTACTTATATCTCTACTAGAACATCCCAATGGATTGAAGTTTGAAAACGTTTACATTTACTCAAAGTATTTATATCAACCTAAATATTTATATCTAAAAAGGCTGCTTTCTGACATAAAAGGCATAGGTTACTATACTTTTACAGAAAATAATGCTGTGTTGCCACTTGAAAAGGTTAAACGTAATTCGATATTTGTGTTTGATGATATTGCTTGTGAGAAACAAGATCATATAAGATCTTATTTCTGTATGGGTCGACATAAAGCCATTGACAGTTTTTACTTAGGTCAAACTTACACACGTATACCAAAACACTTAATACGTGATAATGCTAATGTGTTAGTAATTTTTAAACAGGACAGGCTTAATTTAAAACACATATATGATGATCATGTAAATACAGATGTATCTTTTGAAACGTTTAGACAAATGTGTTCAGAATGTTGGAAAGACGAACATGGGTTTTTAGTCATTAATAAAGATTGTACGTTAGAAAATGGTCGATATAGAAAAGGATTTGATACATACATTATACTATAAATATTAGTGCTATCCGGATTCATATTCACTCTATATCTGTTCAATAGACAGTCAAGATTATACAGTCAACAACTCTATTCTGAAACTCTGATTGAGCTGTTTGGATGCTGATAAAAGCTGTTAAAGAAGCTGTTCAAGCTGTTTATTAAGCTGATTAAGGTTCAACAGCACCTGTTTAAAGAAGCTGTTAAAGGACCTATATCCGTAAAGCTACATTATATTTTATATTAATTAAGCCACCTAACTAAATAACCATGAATGAAGAAATAGTGAGTGACATCATAAAAACACAAAATATAATTAGAAAGAAATATGACTCTCTGAAAGCTGCAAAAATAGACGATATCGCACAACTAGAGCAAATTTTTCAACCAATTACAACTCCTCTAAAGAAACTAACAGATGTGCCACCAGTAAAAAAGAGGAAAATCAGTGAAAATGAACTCAAGTTTGAATCATTCGCATCGGAATATCCCGAATCACAGATAAACGAAGAGAGTTATTTAACACAGCCAGATATCGAATCATCTGGATACGAAGATAAGCAGTTCACTCCACAGGATGAAACAGGATTTTTTATAAATTCGTTGAATATAAAACAGAAAGATTTTGATCAGAAATATGCACCTTATTTCAATGAAGACGAGAATCAGTGGAAAATTGGAAATGTACCTTTTGCACTTAAAGATAATAATATTTACATAAATGGACAAGTGTATGAATCGACGCCTGGATTAATAAGCCTGCTTTTTTTTAAAAAACCTTCGTTAGATCAATGTACTGTTAGTGATAAATCAAACTACATTCAAATTGTAAACACTGCAAATTTACTTCACCGAAATTTTGATAAATCCCAACAGCACGCTGGAAGTAAGAGTGTTAAATATAAGATAATCACAAAAATTTTAAAGCAGCAAAGATTAGCGGTCGTGGGAAAGGGATTAATGAAATCTTTATCAGATAAGACTGATTATGTTTACTGGGATGAGCCCAACGAATTAGTGGAAAGACTAAAACTACTAATAGCATCACAGCAAGCACGTCATACTAATCATAATAATGAGATTATTTCCATTCTAGAAGAGCTAAAAGAAGCAAAAATTATTATATAAAAAGAAAACATATTTTTCTTTAACATAACTAAAATGACTATCGATAAATTCGGACGTTCCTCCTCTTCTGAACGAATTAATTCAGATCGTGTTGGTGCCTCGTTTCTTCGCAATTTAGGTTTTTCTTTAACTACAGACGGTAATCTTGATATACAGAACAGACGTATATGTAATTTACAAAGTCCATCAGCACCGAAAGATTCAGTTAACAAACAGTATGTTGATGATAAAGTTAATCAAATAAGTTTAGTTAAAAATGAGATGCGTCAAAAAAATTTTAAACTAAATAATACATTGAATAAAATACAGAAAGAGTTTGAACAATTTAAGAATACCATTTCTGTGGAAAAAGTTGTGAAGCCTGTTGGAATTAATCTATCTTTAAAAAGAAGCCTTTAAGATAAGACAAAAACACCAGCCAGAAGTTATTTTCAACATCTACAAGGGAAACAACAAAAGAAGACACTTTGCAGAAAAGCAATGCAATTATATTATTAAACGTTTAATGGTTGTTTAATAACAGTTTCGATAAGATGAGTAAGCAAGATCTAGTAAACGAATTGCATAGACCAGCACGTCGAAACTTCAAACGACGTGCGGTTATCTTAAAGGGCATCAACGACCTTTGGCAGGCAGATTTAGTTGAAATGGGAAAATACTCCACTGAAAATGACGGATACCGTTATTTACTAACAGTCATTGATGCTTTTTCAAAGTTTGCATGGGCTATACCAGTAAAAACTAAGACAGGTTCTGAGGTAAGCAGTGCAATGAAACAAATCTTAAAGAAACAGCGCCCTGCAAATTTACAAACAGACGATGGGAAGAAGTATTATAATAAACAATTTTCCATATTAATGAAGAAACATAACATCAATCATTACTCTACTTATAGTAAGGTTAAAGCGTCTATCGTGGAAAGATTTAACAGAACTCTAAAAACCTGGATGTGGAAACAATTTAGTTTATATGGATCTTATAGATGGATAGATAATATTCAGAGTTTAGTTGACAAGTACAACAATAAAGTGCACAGAACTATTAAAATGAAACCTCGTGATGTAAATATTAACAATGAAAGTATATTGCTGAAAACTGTATATAGTAAAATTAAAATATTTCCAAAACCGAAATACAGAATTGGTGAATTTGTGCGTATAAGCAAGTATAAACATTACTTTGAAAAAGGTTACACGCCAAATTGGACTACAGAAGTTTTTAAAATTGTCAAAATCAACATCACCAATCCTGTAACATATATTCTCGCAGATTACCAAGGCAATATTATAAAAGGCTGCTTCTACGAGTTAGAATTACTAAAAGCTAAATTTCCTAATGTATATCTTATTCAGAAAGTTTTGAAAGAAAGAGGTAATAAAATATATGTGAAATGGTTAGGCTTCTCCGATGATCAAAATTCTTGGATTGATAAAAATGAACTTGTATAGTAATAATAAAATATCTATGATAGGTAGGTTGTCTATGATTAATTTATCAACTAAAACAACACTGATAAAATGTAAACTTTCTATTATGTATACAAGTAAAAACAAATATCTAAATATATAACATTTAATCTCTTCAGTTGTACTTTATTCAATTCATAATCCTTTTCAACAAAATCTCGAATCGTGAATATCATCATTTTGTTTACAGCGAAACCTTTTCTTATTAGGTTGAACTTTTTAATAAAAGTTAAGTAATTAAAGATAAAAAATCAGTATCTAAAAAATGGCTCTACTGAAAACAACTCTTCTTATATTTGTTGTTTTGGGTAAAAATAATTTTATAGTGTATCATCAATCTGAAGTGGTAAAAGCGTACGCATGTTTCAATACAGAAAATAATACCTGGCCGCATAAGTGGGTAGAGCTGGTTCCATTGATACAAGATGGTATACCAACTTTACAAACATCGAACATTCCTAAGAATGACATTAGCATTCTGAAATATAAACTCAGATTCATATACTCAAATAGAAGTTACGGCGAAACTCAGTGGAAACAAGTTTTAAATGAAACTTTAATTACTCAAAAAGACTATGAAAATACAGATGCAGTAAAAACAACAAGGAATTGTTTTTCACACAGAGGTGATCTATCAAAACAAAATTCTACAACTGTAACTTTCAATAATGATGATACACAGCAGATACTGGACATCATACTATTTATATACTCAATTTTCACCACATTTTATATATTTAGGAATAAAATTTATCCTTTTGTTAAAGACAGGATATTTACAAAATAATTAAAGTGAGAAGAAATCAATAAAAAACGTTATCCGATTACTTTGTGTTTCATTTATTTATTCACACTGAAACTTAACTACTGTAGAAAGAAACAAAGAATATTTTTTAATTCAGAGGGATAGAAATGGTGAGAGAAAAAAAAACAAAACAAAAAAAATATTAGCCTCTATTATTAACAATGATACATGTATAAGGTAACTAAAATACATTTCTCTTACAATATAATGTTTCTTTACTACTGCTTGAATCCATTTCATTTTCTTTTTTATTATCACATTCTATTTCTTCTGTAGACTTTACCAGTTTTTTATCCTCTTCTGATAAAAAAGGTGCAATTACATCCAAAAACTCATCCAAACCGCATCTTCTTAGAGTGGTACAAAAAAAATCCATTGTCATCTTACCATTACAGTCCAAAAATATACTGCATAATTCAGCAGCATAATTGTATAATCGATAACGCTTTCTACATTCAGACACTGACATGTACCTGCCCATTCCATATACGGATTCATGCTCAGCATCAAATGCAATGTCGTAAAATTGCGAGTGTAGATTTTCCACAGCACTTTTTAAATCAGTTGGTTCACTGTAACTCACGTAACCCATCCACATGTTGCTTCTTTCAAGTTTGTTCAATTATTGAACTAAAATAGCTTGTGTCTGTCGTTGCCAAGAGAGCAGTAATTTTATTTGATAAATAAGTTCAGAGGTTAAATGATTAAACTATTATAAGATTTACGTACAAAGCGATTCCAATGCACTACAACAATATTAAATACAGCTAACATAATGAAGACCATGACAAGAAATTTTTGTTTCTTGGTGTTCATATTTTAAATTTTTTTTATGAAGGCTATGTAGCATTTTTCTATGATCATCAAGCAGAATATCGTCATAGTCATTCAAAAAATTTTGAAGTTGCATTTTATAAGGCACTCAAATGAATGTTAGATGTTCAACTTGCAAATATTACGTTAGCTAAAGATATAAACTGTTATATCTATGATTTCTCTATAAACTGTTATATCTATGATTTCTCTATTGTTTAATAAAATTGTTTATTTCGTCGATATATTCGACTACATAACAAATCAAACATAAACTGAGCTCAACACTACGTCGCTGCCGGTCCTGAAGCAGAAGCCCCCACTTCACCCCCGCCTCGAACCACGCCAGACCCAAACCCCCGCCCCCGCCCCCGTCGGGCCCCCGTAAGGTCTATGCGTATGCTAGGAATCATACGGTAGCGACACCTTGCAGAGAATTTACGATAACGGCTTGACGTGATTCTATTTTTTTTTTTTTTAGTTTGCTTTTTCTATTATTTTTTTCTTTGACAGTGACAGGTTGGTGCCAAGATAGGCGGCTTGAATTGACACATGACAGGTGACAGACTCGACAAATGACAGTTGACAGACGCCTACGCCTAAAGTGTTCCAGAACCCGCTTATCCATACTACTGCTGCAAACTTGCGTTCAGAACTCTAACAGCTTATTCTTTACAAAATATTACTTCTAACACACCAATCGTTAAGGGTGTGGTATTGTATTTCATCTGTAAGCTCATCTGCACTGTTCGCCCTTCATATATGGTGTAAAATCGTCGGTTCTGTGTACCGTATGATGTATGATGTTGTGTGCGTTGAAAAATCTTACTGCAATCGCTTATAGTACATATAGTGTCACCTAATCCCAATCTAAAATTTCAATTATAACATTATATATATATATATATATATATATATATATATATATATATATATATATATATATATATATATATATATATATATATTACTTGACTGCTTGGCAATTTTTATTATTAATATTATTACTTTCCAAAGATTAACTTCCATAAAATAATTCAAACTGTGTTGTTTTGATTAAAATATAACTGGTAAAGATATTTCGTAGTGTACTCCCACCTTTATAAATGGTCAACAATCCTTATCTGAATTATGTAATTGACAAAAAATTAAATATAGGCTCCTTTATCTTCATTTTATTTAAATTTGTTCACTTTCCGGTCGGGATTCGTTTTGCAAACATGTATTATTATTAATTTGCGATTTTTAATTTAATTAGAGTGGACACATGTCTCGCGACCGATGACTTTTCAAAAAATTTTGGAATTATGGCTAAGTGTAGTTGCATTTAGCCACAGATGCCTGATATTTTGAAAAGCCCCGGTAAGTGCGGTTTTTTGTTTTTGATTTAATTAAATCAAGTGAAGTATTATATTTTAAAAATAGTATATAACTCCTAATTCGCTGAAATAAAGTGAATATTTGTGTCTGGTGTCCTTTAAGGAGTCGGGTTATGATTATGGTTCCTTTGGCTGCGCGGAAAGCGTTGGACATCAGGATTAAGTGTAAGTATTAACACAGATTTTTTTTATATTTAAATAAAGATGTTTCTTAAAATAGAATTGAATTTCAAAAGTGAATCGATACATACATTATTTAGCAGGATTTTTCTTTAGGTATTTTAAGATGTTCTGAATAAAACGTGATAATATACGAAAAGACGAGCTAACCTTGAAATGGCAAAAGTTAAAAATGCACTTAAATTTGTTTGTTTAATAAGATTAAGTCGGCGAGAAAAATTAAAAAAAAAGTTTTCGCTTCAACGTAAAAAGTATCAATACATATATAAAACATGATTTGGGAACGATTTTTTTTGTCTGTCAGTTTGTCGTTCTGCTGGTCTGTCAGTCTGTTTGCAGCCACGATATCTTTATAACAAAAAGATCTGGTATTCTGTGCTGAAATTAAATTAGGCGTTCAGTGTGCGGGCATGGAATATTGGCAAAAATTTCGAATTTTTTTGGCTAAAACGGCGTAAAAAGTCTCAAAACAGATGGAAAATTTATTCTGGAACGAATTTTTTTTGTCTATCGGTCGGTCGGTCGGTCGGTCGGTCTGTCGGCATGTGCGTCTGTCTGTTATGGCGCAATAACTTTCGAACGAATTGGGGTATCATCTTCAAATTTGGTTTCCAGTTAGCACCCGACAAAGGAACGCTTCGAATTGTTTTTGGGTAAAATCTCTACAGGGGGTAGAGGATAAATAAGGGCTGATTTGATGAGAATTGACATTTTTTTCAATAAAACTCGAGTAATATAACGTTTCAAAAGTTTATGGGTACACAAATACAAATATTTTGGTGAATTTGCAGTTTAACTCACGGACGATTTGAAAAATATCGACTGCTGATAGATAAAGTTTGGTGTCTTAAATACACGCTGACGCAAATGTTATCTTTTGTTCTCCCTTATTTCCCGAGTTATTCACATTTAAAGTTGTTTACACATTACACAGTTTTTTAACAATTTCCTAGTACGGTCCTGTCACGTGCCGTCTCATTCCCTCCTAAACATTACATTTGGTATAAGGTGTCCATTGTGTTTGGGAATCCCTAGAATATTCTGGAATCAGAATATGGGAAATTGTCATTATAACTGACAGTTTACACATCGCTTTCAGTACGGCGCTAGTACCAGTACGCTTTGGTCGTTTTCTCATGCGTTCCTGTATTACGAACATTTTTTCTGAAATTGTGTGCTGTTTACCTTGTTCTGTTGATGACCAGTGATATTATAGTGGCTTATAAGCTGCATGTGTGGCCCCTTTTCTTGGTCAGTGACGCGTTATTTGTTTTCTATGTTGTTTTTGTGGCGAGGAAATTGCCATGTCGAGGCCGTCAAATTACAAGGTCAGGTCAAGTTGCCTACACAAGGGTCGAACCTACATCATTTTCCTGAGATGTGAAGGTAAGTTTGTGTAAATTTGTTGTTCTTTTGTGTAAATTTCGGGCGATCCGTAAGTAGACGGGTCCCGTCATTTCATGCAGCATTGCCGGACTGTGCTTATGGCTCTAGGGTCCTCCCTGGCCTGACGTTTCTGACCAACAGGACTCCCTGACCTGACTTTGACTGACCTGACCTACAGGGCAGGTCAGGTCAGGTCAGGCAGCCCTGTTTGTCAGAAACGTCAGGCCAGGGAGGACCCAATGCAGCATGAAATGATGCTCTCGTGATGCATGGACCGGATCCGTCTGCTTAAGCCAATATTTTCTTTGTGGTCAAGTCAGGCCCTAAATTTATTCCATGAGAATATCTTTCTGAAGAGAATAAATTATCACAGCTATGTGGAAGCTATGATTCAATTTGCAGCACTATTTTCTACTGTGTTTCCTAGTTTTTTATATTTTTAGAACAACGATTTACGTAGCATTAATCACCAACCTGTTATCATTACTTCGTGTGTGTGTTTTGTTTCTTTAACGTCGGCCTATTTCTGCGACTATGGCCAATCACCGACGCCAGTTTAATCTCACTATCCTGGAATTTTTTTGCCGAACCCCTTCCTCTCTGTAAGGAGGGTAGGGATCTTTAACGTGCCCAACATCGCATGGACACAGGACCGACGCCTTTACGCCCCCTCCGAAGGGCGAAACGTGCAGACATTCAACTTGCTCAAATACAGTGCCAGAACCTCGGGTGATGTTTATGTTACAATTTGTACTGAAAAAGTGAAAGGAGAACCCTGGGATCTAACCCAGTACCCTTCGGTTCAGAGGCACACGTTCTTGCCCCTGAACCACCGAGAGTCTTTTATTAGTACTTCCACATCGTCAATACGTGTGAAAGTATGGCATCGGTGACAGTAATTTTTTTTAAAATCGTTTAAACGTCGTAAAATGTGTCGAAACATGTAGAAAACATGATTTGGGAACAAATTCTTTTGTCTATCTTTCTGTGTGTCTGTCTGTTAGTAGCCACTTTAGAACGAATTGAAATATCGTCTTCAAATTTGGTATACAGTTAGCACCCGACAAACGAAAAATTTGAATTGTTTTTGGGTAAAATCGCTCCAGGTGTAGGAGATGAATTTTCTCGTTAAAACTCGAGTAACATAACGCTTTAAAGTTTGTTTATTAGAAAATTTTCCATTTCATCAAACATCTGGTATTCTGTACTGAAATTAAATTAGGGTTAGAATGTGTGTGGGTGGAAAATCGGTGACAGAAATTTCGAAAAAAACGTTTTGCTAAAACTGTATAAAAAGTCTCAAAACATATAGAAAAAATTAGTTTGGAAGGAACTTTTTTGTCTGTCTGTCGATCGGTCGGTGTGTATACGTCTGTCCGTTAGTAGGCATAATAACTTTCTAACGAATTCAGATATCGTCTTCAAATTTAGTGTAAAGTTAGCACCTGACCAATGAACGGTTCGGGTTGTTTTTGGGGAAAACTGCTCCAATGCTGCTCCTGATTTGGTGAAAATATATACATTTTTGTTAAAACTCTAGTAATATAAGTTTGTGTATTAAAAAACGTTCAATTTTATCACACATCTAATATTCTGTGATGAAATGGAAGTAAGGGTTGATTGTGAGGGGGTGAATATGAATTTAATTTTGAAGGAATAGTACATTAGGTTATTAAGTGTCAAGTTCCTCCTCTAGTTTTTTCATTGACAAATTTACATTTAAGCATAAAATTAGTTGGGGTGATGGCCTGAATTTAGCACTTTTGTGGCATCACAAAAGTAACAAAATAGCAGAATGACTTTGAATGTTCAAGTCGCGGAGAAAAAAAAGTTCCAGACAAGGATTTAACCTAGCTATCTGACGGTGACCTTGGATTTGATCTTGACGATGACTTTCAAGGTTAACTTCATATTTTCTATGAAATTCAAGTGGGGTTGATCATGCAGAGGTGACGTATTAAATTGCTTTGTAATTAAGCAATCGACATCAAATTTGGTGCACAGGTAGTTGTTCGCAACCTGATAGCCTGGATTATTTGCGAGTAAGATTACTTCAGAAAAAAGGAAAGAAATAGTGGGTCGATTGCAGAAACTGACACTTTACTATTTAATAAAAATCTCGGGACGCAGCAAGTGCCTTATGGTAGCGAATTTTCATTAAATGCTTCAAATTTCTATAACTCAATTTTCTATAAGGCTAGAAAGTTTAATGTTGGTACGTAGTAAGGTATTTACGAGTGCAACATACCAATTAAATTCAAAATTCAAAATAACTTTATTTTTTGAGATACAAATTTTTTTCTGGAAAAATCAATTGGTTTTTAAAAAAACTGGTCCGATAGGCCTTGCTAACGAACTCATCCAAGCTATTAGCAAAATAAAGTTCTTTCTGCGTTTCATCAGAATCGCTTAATAACTTTTAGCGAATTTTTCGTAAAACGAAAAGATCACTAATGAGGAGGTATGTGTAGATATATATATATATATATATATATATATATATATATATATATATATATATATATATATATCCAACCGATAACTCAAAAAAAAATATGAAATTTGGTAGGTGCCTTCCTTTTGTAAGTGGCTTAGACAAGTTCGTTAGCCAGAAAAATTTTAGTTTTTCCTACGGAAAATTTTTGTATCTCTGAAAGTAAGAGAGCTATGACGACCAAATTTGACATATATATTTCTACTATCAAGCTTACCCTACTCACTAAAACTTAAATCTCTAAGTTAAAAGAAAAAAAAAGTTATAGGCATTAAAAAAAAAGTTTGGGTGCCACTGGTGATTAGAGGAAAGCACAAGAAGAAAATATTTTGTGTGATTAACAAAACCAATTGAATATGACATGCAATGGTTAAGTTTTCTTGGCGCAAAAAGGACAAGAAGTGGCAGAAAAAATATTTTGAAAATATTATAATTTTTCTTCTTGAAACGTCAAAGTCTCGATTTAAGACGTCAAATTTTGCAATTTTCAGACAACTAATTTGAAGCAAATATGGATTATGTCGAAAAAATGTGTTTCACAAGCCCTTAAGTTTCAGCTTCAACCATCACTGTCCTTCATTTTACTAAAATGTTTTCGGAAAATCCATTTCAATATACCTTCTTTCTGATGCTTCGGTAGTAGTTTCCGCTATAGAGTTTATGGTTTAATAGTCTATATTTTAGCAAATTTTCTTAGAAAAAATTCGTTATTAAGAAGACCGCGACTTATGAATTTTAAAAAGGTTTCTTCAAATGAGGGCGTTCTAGAACCCCTAAAACCCATTTACAGGGTCATTTTCAGTTTTTACCTGTTTACACATATACAGGGTGACGTATTTCTACGGTAAAGTTCAATATATCCGCTATTATACAAGATATGAGGAAAAAGTATATACGTTAATTATAGGGTGTCTCGAGCTGTATCTTATAAACTTATTTTGACAATTACAGGATGGTCCATAAGTCATTGGTGCAACTCGCTTTATTTTTTTAATAGAACACCCCTATGTTATTGCATATTTGTGTTTTTCATCCAATTATAATGCATGTTTGTAAGGAGAAAAGATCGATATCGTTCATCGTTTTTGAGTTATTTCGATTGTTTTGCAACTTTTCACGTTTTTGGCACATATTTTAAACACATATCACAAATTGTGATATGGAGTTTTTATCAGTACATAGCGGAGCCCCATTTTCTTTGTATTACTCGTCGAAAAAATCGAGGTGCCGTATACAGCCACTCTTAACTAATGGCTGAATTTGAGATGTTTTCGCAGAAATGTGTTTAGTGTTTCCGTAGAAATCATTTTTTTTTAAGATTTTTGTGATATATTGGTAATGAATAATAAATAAGTTATTGTAAAAAAAAGTTGCCGAATTTTTGTGAAAAATATAATTTAGTGTAATATTACTGAGGCTAATTTATGTGAAAGAAATGAACATAATTTGTTTTTTCAAGTTTGGTCCTAAAGCTGTTTGTAAATAATTATATCTTGCCAGGTGTGTAAAGAGCTTAAAGAGGTTCGTTGGCCAAGAAAATCAGACCAGTTTTTCTGGAAGTTTTAAAGTTTATTTTCGGAAAATATTTCTACTTTTTGAAACAACAAAGCTATCTTAATGAAATATGGTACATTGTTTGTGCTACATAGATTATACTATCAACCAAATGTCCTTCTTGTAAAAGCAAGACATTTGCCATTAAAAACATTTTAACGAAAATTCGCTACCATAACGCATTTGCTGCGTCCAGACTTTTTTGAATTATAGATTTGATACATCAAAGTGAAAAGAATTATTTTTTCCTGGCTTGTCAAAATCTGAAGTTTGTCGAATTTGGTATCTAATTGTCACATTCCTTTAGATGTAACTTTTAAAATTATGCAAATGTACACCACAAGTCCTAGACTTATTGTATTGGCATACTGTATGATTTTTACCAATAAATAAATAAATAATAAATAAATAAATATATATATATATATATATATATATATATATATATATATATATATATATATATATATATATATATATATATATAGAAAGAGAGAGTGAGAGATACCTTTATTAGCCTTTGATTTAGTACATGATATACCACAGGCACGTCACATAAAAAAGTAAGCCTAAAATATACAAAACAACTATAAAAGAACATCACACTATACACATAAATAAAACAAACAACAAAAACAAAGATATATATGTAAACATATAAAAATTCAAACAGACCCTGGTTTCGGGTTCTAGGGGCCTAAATTCGCGCTCATTTGGAAAAATTTTTGCAAAGTCTCACCATCGATACTTCTCTATTAGCGAATTTTTTTAACAAAAATTCGTTCAAAATGAATAATATATCGTTTCAGAATTTATGGACACAGGAATACGAATATTTTCTTTGTGGTCAAGTCATGGACCCTAAATTCATTTCATGAGAATGTCTTCCTGAGGAAAGTAAATTATCACAGCTATGTGGAAGTTATGATTCAATTTCCAGCACTATTACTTCCACATCGTCACAACGTGTGAAAGTATCGCAGCGGCGACAAAAATCTCAATTTTTTTTCGCTTAAACGTCGTAGAAAATGTCGTATCAGAACATATGGAAAACATGATTTGGGAACGATTTTTTTTTGTCTGTCGGTCTCTATGTCTGTCTGTTTGTAGTCACGATAATTTTAGAACGAATTGAGATATCGTCTTCAAATTTGGTATACGGTTAGCACCCAACAAACGAACGGTTCGGATGGTTTTTGGGTAAAATCGCTTTAGGGGATAGGGGATGAATGTGGGTGATTTGGTGAAAATTTACATTTTCTTCATAAAAACTCGAGTAATAAAACGTTTTAGGGTTTATTTATTATAAAACTTTTAATTTCGTCAAATATCTAGTATTTTGTGCTGAAATTAAATTTGGAGTTGAACGTGTGGAGGTGGAATATTGTTGACAAAAATTTTGAAATCTTTGTTTTGCTAAAACGGCGTTAAAAGACTCAAAACACATAGAAAACTTGATTCTGAAACGAGTTTTTTTTTGTCTGTCGGTCTTTCGGTCTCTCGGTCTGTGGGTATGTACGTAGGTCTGCTGATAGGCGCAATAACTTTAGAACGAATTGAGATATTATCCTCCAATTTGGTATCCAATTATCACCCGACAAAGGAACGCTTCGATTTGTTTTTGGGGCAGATCGCTTCAGGGCTGGGGGATAAATAAGGGGTGATTTACTAAAGATTGGCATTTTTTCAATAAAACTGAAGTAATGTAACGTTTCAAAGGTTTATGAGGGTAGATACAAATATTTTCTTTGTGGTCAAGTCATGGGCCCTAAATTAATTCAATGAGAATGTCTTTCTGCGGAGAATAAATTATCACAGCTATGTGGAAGTTATGATTCAATTTCCGGCACTATTTTTTTTTAATTACGTAATCATTCTTTAAGTGTTTTTTCATAAATTTCGGTCGGATATTTATGTTTATATATGTATTTGGATGACGCCATGTAGCATGCCGTTGTTTTGCTGTGTTGTTTATTTGTGTGTTTGTTAATTTTATTGGACTGTTGATGTATTGTGCAAAATCCATTTTGTGTATGTGCTTGTTGATTTTACGACTCTACTGTGTTATATACCGATTTTTATATATGTGTGATATACTATTGTTGTTGGAAACACTTGACCTGCCTTATGTACATGTGTATCTCAGGGGCCAATAAAGTTTATTTTTACTATTATTATTATAAAAAATTAGGATTAAAGTTTTTTTTATAATTTTTAATTGTAGCTTTAATTACTTCCACATCGTCACAACGCGTGGGAGTATCGTATTGGCGACAAAAATTTCAATTTTTTTTGTCGTAAAAAGTATCCAAATATATAAAAAAAACTCTAGACGCAGCAAGTGCGTTATGGAAGTGAATTTTCATATAAATCAATTCGGTTACCGATATAACCTATATAGTAGGAACAATGTACCATATTTTATCAAAATAATTATCTCAAAATGTACAAAAATGATCCAAAAATAAACTTTAAATGTTTCTGAGAAAACTGGTCTCCTAGACAATGAACCTTAGGTTAATAGCAAATTGAGTTATTGAAATTTGAAACATTAAATGAAAATTCGCTACCAAAATACCCTTGCTGCGTTTATGCTAAAATTTTCCGAAAATAAAGTTAAATGTTGGTTTTCTAACCAACAAAACTTACGTTAATAGAAAATTGAGTTATTGAAATTTGAGGATTTAATGAAAATTCGCTACCAAAACGCACTTACTGCGTCCAGATTTATTTGTTTCAAACATGCATCATATTTCTATAAAAAATGTTAAAATGCAATAATGATTTTGTTTTACAAAAGTAGCTAAAAATTATAGACTGTTAAACCATAAACTTCACTAAACCCACAGCGAAAGCATCAACTTAACTAAACCGACAGCCAAAGCACCAGAGAAAGGGTCTATTGAAAATGAATTTTTTGTAAATATTTTAGTAAAATGAAGGTCAATGACGGTGGAATCTGAAACTTAAGGATTCGCAGAACACTCTTCTTGCAACATTTTTTTTTTCACAATCCGTATTTGTTTCACATTCTTTGCCTAAACATTGCCAATTTTGACGTTTTAAATTGCAGGTTTGACGTTTTGAGGAAAACTCCAAAATTTGTTTCTTTAGCTGCCCGTAACTTTTTGTCCTTAAACTTAGAGACCTAAATTTTGGTGCATGGCTCACTCCTTATAATACAAATACGCGTACCAAATTTGCTTGCCCTCACTTTGTTATTTCCGAAGATATATTTTTTTTAGGAGAAAACACAAAATTATCCGCGAAAACCTGGTCCGCAACGAACTTATCCAAGCCAATTGCAAAAGGAAGGTACTCACCAAATTTGATCAAGGTCGGTCCATTCTTTTTTGAGTTATCGGTACGATATACATATATATATATATATATATATATATATATATATATATATATATATATATATATATATATATATATATATATATATATATATATATATAAACACGGATCTCCCCATTAGTGAATTTTTTAAAGAAAATTCACTAAACAAGAAAACTTGCATCACCAACGACTTATGGGCCACGCAGTAATTGTAGAAATATTTTTTTAAGATGCAGCTGAAGACACTTTATAATTAATGTATACATTTTTTTCTCGTATCGTGCATAATAACGGACATATTGAACTTTAATGATTTTTTACGAATAGTCGACAAAAATGATATACCATTAACCGATAAACTCTATAGCCAACGCTACTGCCAAATCATCAGAGAAAGGGTCTATTTGATATGAATTTTCTGGGAATATTTTAGTAAAATGAAGGACAATGACGATTGAAACTAAGACTTCAGGCTTTGTAAAACATTCTTCTTCAGACATTTTCCTTCCAGAGCTCATATTAGTTTCAGGTTTATTGCCTAAATATTACCAATTTTGACGTTTAAAATCGCGACTTTGGCGTTTTGAGGAAAACCCAAATTTACTTTTCTTTAAATGCCTGTAACTTTTTTGTCCTTTAACCTACAGAGCTAAGTTTTGGGAGGTAACTTACCTATAATGATATAAACCTGCGTATGAAATTTGGTTGCCCTTACTTTGTTAATTTTGGAGAAAAATATTTTTTCGATTGTTTTCTAAAGAAAACACAAAATTTTCCGGGAAAACCTCGGCGGATTTTCCTGGCTAAGGAACTTATCCACGCCACTAGCAAAAGAAAGGTACTCACCAAGTTTTATCAAAATCGGTCCATTATTTTTTAAGTTATAAGTGTGACATATATATATATATATATATATATATATATATATATATATATATATATATATATATATATATATATATATATATATAACATATAAACATATATATATATATATATATATATATATATATATATATATAAACATATAAAGTCTGAAACCGACCTCGGATTTGGGTTCCAGGGGTCCTAAATAGCGCTTATTTGAAGAAATTTTTTCAAAATTCAAAAGTCAGGATCTCCTCATTAGTGAATTTTTTTAAGAAAATTCACTAAAACATGATTTGTGAACGAATTTTTTTCGTCTGTCGATTTGTCGGTCTGTCCGTCTGTCGGTCAGTCGGTCTGTCGGTCTCTCAGTCTCTCAGTCTGTCGGTCTGCATGTCTATCTGTTTATAACCACGATAACTTTAGAACGAATTGAGATATCGTCTTCAAATTTGGTATACTGTTGGCAGTCGACACAAACGGTTAGGATTGTTTTTGGGTAAAATCGCTTTAGGGGGTAATGAATGGGGGGTGATTTAGTAGAAATTGTCGTTTTTTCATTAAAGCTCGAGTAATATAACGTTTTAGGATTTATTTATTAGAAAACTTTAAATTTCATCAAACATCTGGTATTCTCTGTTGAAAATAAATTTGGGGTTGAATGTGTTGGGGTGGAATATTGTTGACAAAAATTTCGAATTTTTGTCATAATACGGCGTAAAAGTCTCAAAACGTATAGAAAACTTGATTCTGGAACGAATTTTTTTTGTCTGTCGTTCTGTCTGTCAGAATGTACGTCTGTCTGTTAATTTGCGCAATAAGTTTCGAACGAATGAACGAATTGAGATATCATCTTCAAATTTGATATCCAGTTAGTACCCGACAAAGGAACGCTTCGAATTGTTTTTGGGTAAGATCGCTTCGGGGGGTAGGGGATAAATATGGGGTGATTTGGTGAAAATTGTCATTTTCTCACATTTTTACTCTAGTAATATGACGATTCAAAAGTGTATGGGTATAGGAATACTAATTTTTTCGTTGTGGTCAAGTCATGGGTCCTAAATTCATTCCATGAGAATATCTTTCTGAAGGGAATAAATTATCACAGCTATGTGGAAGTTATGGTTCAATTTGCAGCACTATTTTTACATTTTTTATGTTTGATGCTTAAAGTCGTTTCTTTGTTTTAGAGTACGTATTGAAGACCTTGTAGCTGCGACGTGGGATATAGCCAGCCTTAAGGGCGTTCAAACGAGGTTGGTGTCTTTTAGTTTTATAATGTTGCGGAAAATGCGCATAAAGCAAAAAATCGGTTACCAACGTAATATCTGAAACGATTTTCTCGCTTCCAATATTTTTGCGTATACGGTTCACTCTGTGGTTGTGTTAAAAATCTTGTGGTTTTTTGTGCAATTGATAGTGAAATTCTAACAATAAAATAGGTAAGTATTCAACATTTGGTGTTATAATAAACGTGAAATTTGCCGGAATGTAATATTTGCTTTTTATTTTAGGCGCTGTATAATAGATAATCAAATGGAAAAACATATTGATTGTAACATTTTTATTATGCATACTCTTTTACCTCGTGACATTTCCTAATATGTCGGTTACAATCATTTTTCTTTCAGCAAGAGGTAAATTTTTTCTGTTTTTACTAATGTTAATTTTTCTTTCAGCTCTGGTGAGTTTTGTATTTTTGTAGTTTTACTTTTTACCAATTGCACTTATGACCCTATATTTTTTATTGTTTACCATTATCTATATGTATATTATTTGTTTTCCTTACTACTACACAGTAGTAATTATTGGAGAATGTTGTTGCTACTCTTTTAATATTCTATTGAGCTGATTCTACCAACCATTTTTTGCAGGTATAATAGAATTTTTCTATTTCAGACTTAATTTAATACTTTTTTTAGGAAACTAGTAATTTATTTTTAAATATATTTGATGAACCGCTTATGTCATTGGTTATAACATATTATGCCTATTATTTTACCTCGTGACATTTCCCAATGTGTAGGTAACAATCATTTTCCTTTCAGCAAGAGGCAAATTTTTGTTATTTTTACTAAATATTATTTTTCTTCTAAGCTCTGGTAAGTTTTGTATTTTTATGGTGTTAATTTTTACCAATTGCATTTATGACCCTATATTTTTTATTGTTTATCATTTATTTATCTGTATATTTGTTTTCCTTACTACTACACAGTAGTAATTATTTTTAAATTCAAGAATGTTATTGCTACTCTTTTAATAGTCTGTTAATTTTACTAACTATTTTTTGCAGGTATAATACAATTTTTCTATTTCAGGCTTTACTCAATACTTTTTTCCGGAATCTGGCCATTTTTTCAGGGTTTTTTTATTTGATGGGCCCCTTATGTCATTATCGGGATGAGTGAATGTATACTATGGAGTGGTGCGATATTTTTAATCCTTTTTCAACAAAACAAATTTATTCCGCACGAACCGGGATCGGCACGCACGTATCAAAGTTGACAAGCTAGTGTCAGCGCATGTTAGTCCATGTTAGTCGATGTTCACCGATATAAGCTGATGTTAGTCGATGTCACCCGATGTTAGCCGATGTTAGTCTATTTTAGCCGATTTGAAAACTGAGTCGCCTCGGCTCTTCAGGTTTTTTTATTTCAATGCATTTTCTCTTTGTATGTTATACATTTTATTGTAAGTATACATATTTTTTTATATATGTGATTTTATCGTCATGATCACAGTGTACAGACAATGTCTCCTCGTTATCGCAACCATGTATCTAAATACGATTGTTAAAAAGTTATGTCACAGAATATGTCTAATAAACATCTTTCTTCTATCACCTTTTTAGTACATTTGATTATTCTTTCTATCCGTGTAACTTGTCTTGAGGAGTTTCCTTAATGCCCACATCCTGAAAGCTTATATTTTCCTAATTCGCAGCCTATACAAAGTGCAGCTTTGCGCCTTATATGTAGTATATTATACACTCCATACGTATGATTTGTTGAACCCTTTTCTCAGGGACACATTTAAATGTTTATTAGTAATAATAGTACTTTGTTTATTAAATGCTGGCTTTGTCATCTCAGTCCTTTCTCTCTGTTCTTTGCTACATTTACCGGCATCCGTAATAATGCTTTAAAGGTACTTGTTTAAATTGTTAGTCGTTTAACTTTGTATCCATTTCGCAACCCTATCCTTTCTTATCTTCATTTATTTTCGTCATATTGATTTTAATTTATCTTTTCTTAATTCATCATCAAATACACTAAGCATTATTTGCCATTGTTTTTCTGTTTTTGCTGCGTCATATGCGTACCCTATGCAAAATTTGGTTCATTTATTTTTGCCGTTTTTGTACAGATTAGAAATAATCGCCTATCCATCCAATATAATCTAGCTCTCTTCATTTTCAGAACAGTATTTCTATTTCCACATTTTCCCTGGCCTACAAAGGCAACAAACTTAGCCCTAATCTGCTTTTATGGTACTTTGGTTATTGCATTGCTTAGAAATAATGCGCCTATCTATCCAATATAATCCAGCTCTCTTTATTTTACAGATAGTGGCGTGCGGTCCATGGAAGCATTGCTTCCCTTAAAATAACGACTACATACCTAAACCGCATTACTTAACATCCCTTTTGTATTTTAAATATTAAATTTCAAACTCTGAAACTAATTTAATTATTACAATTTTTATTTCGCAAGCTCACACACATAATTATTTATTATGCATCATAGTGTATTTGTATATACGCTCCTACCAATGACGTCGTCCCAGTAAATACGCCAGCGAACAGCACGAGTGGTTGCAATGACTTCGGTTAAATACACGTAGTCAGCAGGCAACTTTATAAGAAACCCTATCTCGACGGATGTACGCGTATTTTTACAACGTGTTGTACTAGGAAGACCCGGTGCACGTACAAAGTGAATGTCGCTGATTATTTCGTAGACATAAGCAGTTGACTAAGTTAAATACATTGGCCTTTTATGATTATTAATATGGCTGCAAGTAGATCAGCTTTTAACGGCGGCGTCGGTGTGGGTGGGGATTTACAAACTTTACAAACAAGTGGTAATAATAACTGTGATTGTATTGTGTGTTTTTTTATAACCAAAGGATTTTCAGCTTTACCGTTTGCTTAAAAACGTGCTATTATTAATAAAGGTAGGCCGAAACCTGCTGTAAAAACTTAAATCCAAGAATTAAAACATGTATTCGACATTTCAACGCGGAAAAAACTTATAAACAATATGAATGGTTAAGGGGTTGTGAAAACAGGAATAAACTGTTTTGTTGGCCTGGTAGTCTATTTGTGACTGAAAAGGGAGTGTGGAATAAAAGTGGGTTTTCCGACTTGAATAATCTACGTAAAGTAGTAAAAAGACATGTTATGTCTAAAGCGCATTTACAGACCATTTTAAAATTAAGTGTCTTTGGCATAACGCGAATTGAATACGCCGTTGACAAGCAGATAGAAATTAGTCATCACCAACACAATCAACTGGTTGATAAAAACAGAAACATATTAAAATGACTTATTGATGTTGTGTGTTCTCTTGGTCAGCATGAATTGGGCTTCCGGGGTCATGACGAAACAACTACATCTGCAAATAGAGGAAACTTTCAAGACCTAGTTTCTTTAATAGCCAAATACGACATTTATTTAAAAAATCACTTGGAACAGTCTAACGTTTTTCGCGGGACATAAAATAGCATTCAGAATGACATAATTTCGGCATACTGCCACTATTATTTTGAACAGAATTAAATCTGAAATTAAACAGACTCGTTTCATTGCTATTGATCTAGATAAAACAACCGATGTAACTAATTTAAGTCAACTATCTGTAGTAATACATTACGTAAAAATGGATGGGAAAGTACAAGAAAGATTTTTAGGCTTTAAAAATATGACAGAAGATCGTACCGCAAACGCTCTATATAAAATTGTGCTTAATATTCTGAAAGATATTGAGGAGGCTGATAATAAATTAATTGCCCAAAGCTATGATAGGGCTGCTGTTATGGCCGGATATTTAAGAGGTATTCAAGATAAAGTCCGGGAACGTTCTCCAGTGCTCTATTTGTACACTGTTGTGCTCATAAATTAAATCTAATTTTATCCCAATCTATATATCGTATTAAAGAATGTAGTGTTTTTTTGCTACCTTAAGTAGAATGAATTTGATAAGTTCTGGGAAAAAACAATTGAATTAGGAGAAGTGGAGCCACGAAGAAAGCGTCTGCGCACTGATAATGTGGGAGACCTTCAAACTTCTTACCGCCGCCTTTTATACGAAATCATAGATCAAATTCAGCAGCAAATTAACTGCAGATTTGATCATCTCAGTGACCTGAAATTTCTTGAATTATGTAATTTTGGAGGATTTAAAGGGATACCTTTCCCAGAAGATTCATTCAAATCATTATTTCACCACCATGGACATTCTTTTGACAAAGCCTTATTACGATCAGAACTTACAGTCATTTATGAAACCGATGTTATAGGCACAAAAACTAACGCGAGTGAACTGTCTTAAAACAATCAAAATTGGAAAATGCATATTCTGAAGTGTTCAAATTATGTGAATTAGTATTAACAATTCCTGCTACTAGTGCATCTTTAGAACGATTTTTTTTACATTGAAACGTATCAAGAGTTAGGAATTCAACAGGACAGGAAAGACTTTCCCAAATTTCAATTTTGTCAATTGAAAATAAACTCGACCAGTAAATGTCCCAGAATCCACAGTTTTATGACGACATTATTAAAATTTGCCAAAAACGACAGAAGAATTGAGTTACACTACAAATAGGTAAGCTTCTGAGAATTGCTTCCCTTATTTGAAATGTCACCGCACGCCCCTGTTTACAGAACAGTATTTCCAAGTCCACATTTTTGCTACAAAGGCAACAAACGTAACCCTATTCCTCTATTGTGTTACATTGATTTTTATATAGATTAGAAATAATGCCCCTATCTGTCCAATCTATCAATCTAATACAGCTCCCTTCATTTTATAAAACAGTATTTTCAATTCCACATTTTCACTGGCCTACAAAGGCAAAAAAGTTAACCCTATTCTTCTATTATAGTACTTTAGTTTTTGTATAGATTAGAAATAATGCACCTATCTAGCGAATCTTATACAGATCTTATAATTTTACTGAACAGTGTTGCCAATTCCACATTTTCCCTGGCCTACAAAGGCTACAAATTGAACCCTATTCTTCTATTGTTGCTTCGACTTTTGAAAAGATTAGAAAAAATGGGCTTATCTATCCAGTCTAGCTCGCTTCTATTTAAAATAAAACAGTATTGCCAATTCCACATTTTCCCTGGCCTGCAAAGGCAACAAACTTAACCCTATTCTTCTATTATGGTACTTTTTTTGTATAGATTATAAATAATCCGCCTATTTCTTTAATCTAATCCAGCTCTATTCATTTTATATAGAACAGTGTTTTCAATTCCACATTTCCCCAGGCCTATAAAGGCAACAAACTTAACCTTATTCTCCTATTATGGTGCTTTGGTATTTGTACACATTAGAAATAATGCGCTTCTCTAGTCCATCTAATCCAGCTCTTTTCAAGAACAGTATTTCCAATTCCACATTTTCTTAGGCCTACAAAGGCAACAAACTTAACCTTCCTCTTCTATTATGGCACTTTGATATTTGTCTAGATTAGAAATAATGCGCCTATCTATTAATCTAATCCAAGTCTCTTCAAAAACAGTATTTCCAATTCCTGATTTTCCCTGGCCAACAAAGGCTACAAACTTAAAAATATGCTTCTATTATGGTACTTTGATTTTCGTATAGGTTAGAAAATAAACGCCTATCTATCCAATCTAATCCAGCTCTCTTCATTCGATATTGAACAGTATTTCCCCTTCCACATTTTCTCAGGACTACAAGGGCAACAAACTTAACCCTATTCTTCTATTATAGTACTTCGATTTTTTTATAGATTAGAAATGATGCGCACATATATAGAATTTTATCCAGCTCTCTTCATTTTATAGAACAGTATTTCCCTGGCCTACAAAGGCAACAAACTTCTCCCTATTTTTCTATTATCGAACCTACTTTAGTGTTTGTATAGATTAGAAATAATGCGCCTATCTATCCAATATAATCCTGCTCTCTTTATTTTATAGAACATTATTTTCAATTACACATTTTCACAGGCCTACAAAGGCAACAACCGTAACCCTATTCTTCTCAAGCCTCTTTCTCCCATATTTTTAATTTTCCAATGATGGTAAATGTAGCAAATTACTGAAAATGAATATCCCGAAGACAAAGCAAGCGTTAAATAGATAAACTATTCGTCCAACTAAATTCTCACCAAATCACTCTCCTTTCACACTTAAACTTGAACCTGACGACAAGGTTCATCAAGTTACGTATAAAGTTTTACTACGTAGGCGGTGGTAAGCTGGATTTTGAATAAGCGGGACATAGGGTGAATATAATATTTTGAAATATATACAAGAAATAGATAACAAAGACAAGACACACTGATTGAAATACGAACAATAGGTGAGAGTAGATATGTGCTTGGTGGAAGAAATTGAAAGCAGGAAAACAAAATTGGTAGACATATTCTGACCTAAATGATGAGTGTGGGAGCTACAATCAAATCAAAAGCGCTGCTTGAGACAGAGTGTCATAATTTCGACAACAAGGCGACGTTGCTTTTAGACTGTGATGATGGCTCCATTTTTTTAATTATAAATAACAAAATCTTCTCCACGTTATTCTACATTTATTGTCATGCACTGGTTGCATTTTCGCACATTTGCTGTTTCTGGAATAGTAATACTTTTACCCTTCATAAACTCCATAGGGAGTTCTTACGACTTATATAGCGTTTCGCAGTGCGTTCAAACAGTTCACCTTTTATTTTCCAGCACAATTATTTGAAAGTTTCACTGTTAATTTGTACACATAAGATGGCTTTTTCTTGTCAAATTTCTTTAGGGGAGCTTTCAAATTATTCTCTTAAAATGAGCGAGTCGGAAGCATCTAGGTTTATTATCTCTCGGTACACTTTTCTTCACAATTAATTCTCTCTCCGTGATACAACCCTTTTTATGGGCTTTTTAGTGTTTAGCAAAGTCTTTCTTTTCCAGTAATGAGCTTCTATCGTTTAAGGCATTATTTTGTGTTATTCTGCCCTTCTTACCAGCTGACAAGCATGATACAACCGTCATCTTACATGTATGAAACAAAAAGCAGAATCACCCAAAAAAACACAAAAATAATAACGGATAGTTAGCGCTAGCGCTAGCGCATAAGTCTATGTTGTTATTTTTGTGGTTTTTGGGATGATTCTGCTTTTTCTTTCAGTTTCCAGCCACAGTGTCCAGCCTCAGTCTTTTATTTCATGTATGATATAGTAAGTGCGGTATATTTCGTCCATAACTGGTATACTTTGTCGTATAAATAGGCATCTTTTTTTTATGTGTTATAGATGCGATTTAATTGCAGATATGTCTAATTAATTGTCAAAAATTGTCTGAAACTGTCACTACCAATTTTCCTAAAATTCCAGCTTCACCAATACTTCAACTCACTCTCGTTTCTTAGATCTCCTTACTATTATTTTGCATCCATACTTATTTTGCTTTCTTAGGTTTTTGTTTGATCACATTTTAATTTGTTTTTATTTGCTGTAGACTCTTCGTTCCTAATATTTCCCCACCTGTAGCATTCTTGTGTTAACTTTAGTGTTACTGATGTCATTCATGGTTTCCTTGCGTCCAGTTTGTTATTGTAAAATACTTTTTTCTCAGCTGGCTTTAAACCACTGTGTACTTCTGTCCATTCAGATAATCCACTGTTGAAATTTACCTTGTTGGGTTTTCATTGAACCTTTCCAATTCCCATGTGTCTTTAGTAGTTTGTAGACATTTACTTTCCTATCAACAATTTTTAACGATGTTATATTTTATTGTAATCTCTATTGCGTTTTATTGTAACCTTAATTCTCTTTGTATGATTTGTCTTATATGTACTTTTCTTTTTGTTTCAGGCGGCGACGGTGCTCAAATACCTCCTCGTGGTCCTCGCTGGAGTGTAACATATAATAAATCTATGTACCAACTTTCTTTATTCCATAAAGCTTAACCTAATCTTAAATCTATATGACACAGGTTATCAAAAACCTTTTAATAATTGTGAGCTATATAATGGATTTTGATTGCAAGGCTTTAAACTTTTGAACTAAAGTCATTTTTAGTAAGCTTTCTTTACGCTTTTAGTTTGGTACATTAAATTATCTTTTACAAGTTGATTTAAGTTTATATTTTGTTTAAAATCTTGAAACTTAAGCAATCTGTTTATACATTTAAGTCTAATATCTATTTTATGTTACATACCAAATTTTGAGCAACTTTATTTACAGGTGTGGCACGACAGATGATAAGCGCTTTAAGTTTAGTTACTTTTAACAATTAAAAAATAAATGTATGTTCGTTCTTCCGTAATTTTTCTCAACTGGTTAGCTCATAATTATTATCACAATCTAAGAGCGATGTCACCCTGTCGTCGCAACCATGATTCTATCCATCCTCACTTCCTCCCCATCTTCATTTTATTATAACTTTTACACTTCATTAGCTATGCCAGGATATTCAAAAGTTTTTGCCTTGATCTACCTGTTCTTTTTTAGTGAATTTTTATTTTAAAAAATTCACTAATAGAGAGTTATCGATGCTGAGACTTTGCAAAAAAAAAATCAAATGAGCGCGAATATATATATATATATATATATATATATATATATATATATATATATATATATATATATATATATATATATATATATATATATATGCATGTATCCAACCAATAACTCACAATATAATTAACCGATTTTGATGAAACTAGCAAGTGCCTTTCTTTTATTAATGGCTTGGATGGGTGCGTTAGTCAGGAACATCGGACAAGGTTTTCCGTATAAATTTTGAGTTTTCTTCCGAAAAAAAAATTTTTTCTCCGAAAATTACAAAGCTATTTTAATAAAATTTGGTAAATATGTTGCATTAAGAAATCCCTTACTACGTACTTAAATTCAACTTTCTAGGTTTATAGAAAATTGAGTTTTTCAAATTTTTAGTTTTCTTTCGAAAAATATTTTTTTCTCCGAAAATTACAAAGTTATTTTAATGACATTTAGCGGATATGTTGCCTTAGAAAATGTTTTACTGCGTACCAAAATTCAACTTTCTAAGTTTATCGAAAATTGAGTTATCCAAGTTTGAGAAATTTAATAAAAATTCACTACCATAACGCACTTGCTGCGTCCCGAATTTTTTTTAAGTATGTTTCTTTCAAATAATGTTGTCAGAAAGTTATTATGTGTCAAAATATGACCAATAAATGTTGCGTTCTTCCTTCCAATATCTTTTAGCAAGCACCTTGTTCCCTCCCCCTTCTGGCACACTATTATTCGTGTTTCTATTGGTAGACTGTATCTTTGTTATTTTTCTCCATGTGAACAATTCAAAAGGTTTTATAATCTTTATGTTCTGTCTAGTCATAGTCCAGGTTTCTGCCACATACACTACCACACTCCATACGTTCGACTTGATGATCTTTTTCCATTTCATAATTTACATGTTTGGAGTGATGAAAATCCAAAAGCCATTTGCCCATCTTCTTTTCAACGGCAATTTAAATTAAACGTTTGGGCAGGTACTGTTGGTGACAATTTAATCAGCTCAGTGGTTATACCTTCTTCATTAACTGGGCGTCTTTACTTGGAATTTATACAGAACACATTGCCTCCATTGCTTGGATAACTTTGTTTGCAATTTCGACAAGATTTAATTTTAATGCACGACGGGGCTCCACCCCATTTAACGCTTCCTGTAATGAACTATCTCAGCTAAAACTACACTAGAAGATGGATTAGTAGGGGAGAAAATGCACCTATAAAGTGGTCACCTAGATCTCCTGACATCACGCCATCAGACATTTTCTTATGAGGCACCTTGAAAGAAAAAGTATACAGCACGCTTGTTGAAACCCAGGAGTAATTATGGGAAAGAATATTCGCAGCTGCTGACGAGGTACGTCAAGTTCCTGGTGTTTTTAGTAATATAAGAAATTCACTTTTACGCCGAGAAAATGCTTGTATTAGGCAAAATGGCGAGTACTTTAAACACCTTTAAGATAGTTTTTGATTTTGTTTAATATTACTATTTTCTTGTTTTATGATTAAATTAATGTTTTACAATTTTTTACTCTTCTGATATATTAGCTTAATTTTTTTAGGTTTTTATAATTACAAATTAATTTATTTAATAGATTTGAAATTGTCTTATTCTTAACATATGAAGTAAATGTGTCTCTTTTGGGTTGTATATAATTCGGCTAACGGTATTAGAATGGTTTTCAAGCCATACTAATTTATGTCAATAAGTTACGAGAAACCATGAAAACTGTTAAATTTAGACAAATTTGCTAAGAGACAAACTTTTTAGATAATGAATGCAGTTTCAAAATGAAGTAACCTGGGTTAGAAAAAATAAGATCCGTAAAAGTTCTGGCCATTACAAGTATACCCCGGAAGTAAAAAACCTACTTTCGGTTTGCGCAATTTGTTAGATTTTTCACGAATAATGTGTATAAATGAGTATTCCATAGTTTCAACAAAGTCAAAAAAAATGTAGTAATAACAAAAGAAATGAAGGTAATAAAAGCCTGGACGCAGCAAGTGCGTTATGGTAGTGAATTTTCATAGAAATGATCTGGCACAAAATATTTTATTATAACTTTTTTTTCCTTGTAACATAGAAATCTAAATTTTGGTGTATGGTTTACTTTTTATATCGTAAACCTACCTACCAAATTTGGTTATCATAGATTTTTTATTTTTAAGATAATTTTTTTTTTCAAATGAAAACTCAAAATTATCCCGGAAAACCTCGTCCGATTTTGCTGATGAACGAACTTGTCAAAGCCATTTACAAAGGGAATGTATATGCCAAATTCTATCAAAATCGGCCCATTATTCTTTGAGATAAAAATTTTTTTCGAATGAAAAATTTTCCCTCGTCCGATTTTCCTGACTAACGAACTTATCCAAGCCATTTACAAAAGAAAGGTACATGCCAAATTTTATCAAAATCGGCCCATTATTTTTTGAGTTATCGGTGTGATATATATATATATATATATATATATATATATATATATATATATATATATATATATATATATATATATATATATATATATATATATATATATATATATAAACATATAAAAATTGAAACTGACCCCGGATATGGGTTATAGGGGTCCTAGTTCGCGCCCATTTGCAAAATTTTTTTCAAAATTCAAAAGTCGGGATCTCCCCATTAGTGAATATTTTCTACGAAAATTCACTAAAACGAATACATCTATGCATTCAAGAAAATGGTGGACATTTTGACGAATTACTTTGATTTTTCATTTGCTACTATAATTATGTTTACTCATTAGATGTGTTTAATCTAGTTTCATGTTTTTTTGTATACAGTGTTAGTAATAATACCGGTTTTTTTTCTGTATTTAATAAGAGTTTCTGCTAGTTCCACAAATGATTTAAGCTTGGCTTAACTTTGATCCTGGATCAACTACCATGACAACAAACAACTGAATACCTAGTCTAGCCCTAAATCCCCTGATCATACATTCACTCTGACAACACTGCTTGATTCAACTTTGACTAACTGATGTGGTACAGAATATATAATATCTGGAAAGGGTGCGGAATATTTTGTTTATTATAAAGACAAAGCCCTGGCAAACAAGCGCATCATCTCAGATATGTCATTTAATTATTTCATGCATTGTTGCAGTGTAGCCAGATTGAAAACTCGATGTTTTCGCATTTGTTTGGTTATAATGGTAGTTGATCTGTGATTTAAAAAAATGACTATCGCGACTCAGAAAGTAATTAATGTAAAAAAAAAATAAGATCATCACGGCAACCAGAATAACGAATTATGTCCCTTTACAAAAATTCCAGTTGATAGGCAGTTTTTGGTATTTTGTTTATAACTAGGAAGCTATGGAACTTTTTCAAATTTGTAGGTACCTTTGAGTTGTCTTGGCATTGTGCAACTATTGTCTAACTCAACCAAGTTTGTATCTCTTACAGTTTTCTAGTTCCCAATGATATGGAGGGTCAAAATCCCGCACCCTGCATAATCGGAATATTGTGCACTAGTAGTGAACTTGTGGTAACTAAATAAGACCTTACACGAATTATTTTGTTAGGTAGTCAACTAATGAATTTTACATTAAAATAACTAATTAACTAGCTAGCGAGTTAGATTTCAGTCATAATGGATCAAATAATTACACTTTGAGTTGAATAAATGTTGCAATAGATGATAGCTTATTTATACCTTTCCAATAAGTAAAACTGTTTACCAAATTTAACTTACTTTCCTAGATTTTCTTTGCAGTGTAATAATATATTTAAAGTAACCAATCCTCATTAAAAATAAAAAATATTTTATTATAACTTTTTTTTATTGTAACATAGAAATCTAAATTTTGGTGTATAGTTTACTTTTTATATCGTAAACCTACCTACCAAATTTGGTTATCATAGATTTTTTATTTTTTAAGATAAATTTTTTTTCAAATGGAAACTCAAAATTTTCTCGGAAAACCTTGTTCGATTTTTCTGATTAACGAACTTATCAAAACCATTTACAAAAGGAAGGTACTTGCCAAATTTTATCAAAATCGGCCTATTATTTTTTGAGATAAAAATTTTTTTCGAATGAAAACTCAAAATTTTTCCGGAAAACCTCGTCTGACTTTCCTGACTAACAAACTTGTCAAAGCTATTTACAAAAGAAAGGTACATGCCAAATTTTATTAAAATCGGCTAATTACTTTTTGAGATAAGAATTTTTTTCGAATGAAAACTCAAAATTTTCCCGAAAAACCTCGTCCGATTTTCCTGACTAAGGAACTTGTCCAAGCTATTTACAAAAGAAAAGTACATGCCAAATTTTGTCAAAATCGGCCCATTATTTTTTGAGTTATCGGTGTGATACATATATATATATATATATATATATATATATATATATATATATATATATATATATATATATATATATATATATATATATATATAACATATAAAAATTGAAACTGACCCCGGATATGGGTTCTAGGGGTCCTAGATCGCGCTCATTTGAAGAAATTTTTACAAAATTCAAAAGTCGAGATCTCCTCATTAGTGAATTCACTAAAAATGCAAACGGTAATTCAAGCCATGCTGTTGTTTTATTGGTTTCGAAAATATCAATTTTCTCGAGAACTGTTAACTTTAGACAAAATTGTTAAGAGACAAACATTTTAGATAATACTTCAAAATGAAGTAAGTAAGGTTAGAAAACGTTAACAGCTGCAAAAGTTCTGGCTATTAGGAGTATACCCCGGAAGCAAAAACCTACTTCCGGTTTGCGAAAACTGTTAGATTTTTTTATGAATAATGCGTCTAAATGAGCTAAAATCAGTTACCAAAATTCGTTGACATAGCTTAATTCTTTACCTACTTATAAACAAAAAAAAACGGTATTTTTTTTTAATTTTGGAGGGCGGTAACTCAAAAACTAAAAACTTTTTACCTAACTTTTTTTCGATAAATCGTCATCATTTCATCACACGAATCTACAGTTAAGCGTTGTCGGTGTAATTACCGGACACACTGTATATATAATATATTAGGTAACTCAGCGATAACTCGAAAAAAATGAAACCGATTTGAACGAAACTTAGCACATACATATCTTTATTTAATTAAGACCGCGGACGAGTTCGGTAGCCAGCACGATCAGACCAGTTTTTAAAAAATGTCATTTTTCTAAAAAAAAAAGTTTGTGTCCAAAAAATAACAAAGTTATTTTTATGAACTTTGGTAGGTATGTTTGCCCGGTAAAGACCTTACTATATACTAAAATTCACCATTCTAGGTTTGTAGCAAATTGGGCTATTCAAATTTGAATCATTTAATAAAAATTCGCTACCATAACGCACTTGCTGCGTCTTGAAATTTAATTTTTTGGGTTAAACAGTGTAGAATAGATTCTTCTACATTATAATCTTTGCCCAATAAAGTATAGGTTAAGGTTAGAAACCCAGCAGTAATAAGTTTACAAATTGAAGCATTTTGACTACTAATAAACAAGTCCTGCCGAACACTTAAAGTGCACGATACTAAACAGACGATAAGACTCGAACCAGTCGCCCGACAATCCAAGCGGTACAGTCGAAGTTTGCAGGTTTCCTGCAATAATGCGTTGCCATAATTAATTTTTTTTTGGAACAAGTTTTTTTCAGTTAAATTATTTTATAGGGGCGTCGCTTATATCCATATATTGACAGTCGTAAATGGCAAAGAAATCTGGGGGTGAAAATATGCCTGCCTAAGTATAACGATCGTAAATGCATAGTATTTCAAAATGCAATATACGTACTTGTAACGAATTCTGCAAGTCGCAGTCATTAACACAGATACGTATCAACACGTTGTTTATCCTTAAATTAAGAATATGTAAAATATAAATAAAAGTGCATACAGGTAATTAAGAAGGTACACCAGACGGTATTTTATTAAATTATCTAAAAAGTAAATGGTACTTACCATTCTATTTTTCAGATCTGCCACGGGATTCGTTAAAAAACCTCTACCTAATAATATCAACACTAAACAAATTGTCAGTACCTATGAGACTCTACAAAGCCGCGTTATATTAAATATTCGTAATTAAAACTTTGAAAAATACCCGGTAAGTAAAACGGTCAAGAAATTTTTTTTTCGAACGCATTATTTCAAGTTGAGACACGATACACGTAGCTTGTATAATACGTAAAACGGTAAAGACCGGTTTTTTTTGACATCTTGTTACTCATTTTTCTTGTTTACAGCCAACTACAACAATTGCAATTTTTGTACCAGCATTTTTTTATCAGACGCAGGCTACTCTTCTCACTAATAGTTATAATACCTACCAATGGTTTATCCAATGACTAAAAATAAATTAAATAGGCAAATTCTGTAAGCCCTTCATTTGAGTAAGTCTGGCCATGGTTACGTTGGAGCAAAACTTATATCTTTTGACGGTTTTGCTGCCGATTTCAATAAAGGTTAAGCGTTTAAGGACTCTTGAAAATTAAAAATGTACTTATACAGCAAATGCCTGTTACATCACTAATTTTATTAAATGTTTATAATAGATATCAATATCATTATAACGGTTCTTATATCTTTTGATAATGAAAACACAAAAAAGGCGTTTTTCGTTGTGTATATAAAACTGAGGAATATTTTTAGTTTAGTGCCTACTTTCAGTTGGGCGCATTTTAGTCTGCTGTGACACATTTTGTGCTTGCAGTTTTTTTCACACCTTGTCTATATTTTCGTGTAGGTATATAAGACATTTTGCGAAATTTTTTATAAAGTTCAATTTTTGTTTTTATTCGATCCCAGTTACTGTTAATGTAATTGTTATTTTTGATAACTGCCATGTCTAGTGATCACTATAAACTATCATATTTCCTAATTCCTAATTTATTTTTAAGAAAGAAATTTCAAATCTGTAGCTGAAAATTATCACGATGTTGACATTGTGGATTGTGGAGTAATACTGAATTCAGGCTATTATTCAGCAGATGGCGCAACAAACGAGCGTCTCGCCACAGTAATGAGTTGTTGCATTGATCATGCGTACTTCTCAGAATATTTTAGTTAAAGAAATAAAAGACCTCCCTGACGTACTGTTTACACTAGTGATGGGAAAAACTGTTATATTGCTGTAACAGGTCGCAACTGTTACTGTTATTTAGAAATAACAGTTAAATATAACAGGTTGAAAATAACAGTATGAATTATGAATTATTAAGAATTCCACGTATACCTAGTAACAGTAGCTGAACCCGTCCGGTGGTGTAGTTGGGTAATGTTTAAAATAAAAAATATTCTTGTATTATGTTTAAACCAATTAATTAATTTTTTATTAAAAAAATGATAGAGGTTTTTTTTTGGGTAATCATCACTAATAATAATTTGGTAAAAAATTCAACAATGCAGAATTTCTTTCGAATTTTCTTTACTAATTAAGTATTAGTTAATCACTGAGCTTGAAAACCTCTATAGCCATCTTTTCCTTGAAAATGAGACTTATGAAATACATGAATTATTGTAAGTAAAAAATAAAATAAATAATTTAAAAAAAATTAAAACTAATTTTTTTCTCTCTACCTATAGGGCGAAGTGTGTCTGGTTTCAACTATACCGGGTACAAGGAATATTTTTATAATTTCATTAAAATTGGTACTGTTTCTGAGATTTTTTAAGTTTCAGCGATTTTTTATTTTGCAGTAGTAATAAAAAAAAGATGTTTAAAATCGGACCCATTTCTTAGATTTCCAAAGTGAAAAGTAAAAAGGAATATTGATTTATTAGTTACATAAGGCAAAGAAACTACCTAATATAATATAATACCTAAGGACTCATGTTAAAGCATAACTGTACATTTGTATACATATCAGTAACGTAACAGACTTTCGTCGACCAAAGTCAGTCAAATAATGTTCATCAACAAAAACTCAGAACTTTGAAAGTGTTTTGTTAGAAAAGTATTTTTTTTTAGTGTAAGACAATTTTTCTCAAAGAAAAAAAGAAACATCATTGATTTTATTTACATTTCTCATTATTTGTGTTTGTTTATAAATTGTAAATATATGTGTGTGTTTTGTGTGAATCAACAACCTGTCAAAATTTAACAGTTTCATTGTACCGACGACCCTACGTTCCCAAAGCTGTGAGCACACTAGTATAAAGTAGTATGTTATGAAGTAAAGTCCGCTCTATACTCTATACCCCATTCCCAGTCTCATGTCCATTCATCCTGTTATAACAGTTGCGGATGAAAACAGTATTATGTTATGAAGTAAAGTCCGCTCTATACCCCATTCCCAGTCTCATGTCCATTCATCCTGTTATAACAGTTGCGGATGAAAACAGAAGTTGCTTCATCGTAGCAGTGCAACAGAAACAGATACGACAACAGAAACAGATACGACTCCGAGTTCTAGTGTAAAGCGCAACAGCATCCCCTCCACTGTACCTGTTATTTGTATATCCATAACAGGTTGTTACTGTTGCGGCTCGACAACAGTTAAAATATAACAGACTGTTAAATAACAACCCATCACTAGTTTACACACAATCCTCGCAACTTACCTTCCTGACCTGCCCTGACATTAGTTTGTCCAATTAAAAGCTAAAAGCGGAAGGAAAATCAAACCTGCCATTCATGTGAGCATAATGTACTTTTCCTTTCCCCTTTTTCCTTCTTTTAGCTTTTGATTAGGTACATTGATGCCATGGCAGATCAGGAAGGTCAGATGGGAGGATTGTGTGTAAACAGCCTGTAAACAGCACGCCAGGGAGGTATTTTATTTCGTTGCGTAAATTATTCTGCGAAGTGCGCATTATCAATGCAACTGGGTCATTACTGTGACGAGACACTCGTCGTAACAAGGCATAATAAACTCAGTTTCTAGTTTTAACACATTCAAAACCACAAACTTTCAACAGGAAGATTATTAATTTACATCATATTGTTTCATTTTTTCACTCGGGTACGAAGCGCTATATTGAAACGTATTATAGCCTACAACAGCAGACTCGATCATCTTTTTAAACAAAATTTTATATATTTAACATAATCTGCTCCAAGACTTATACATTTAGCAGAACGTTCATAAAGCATAATTCTAAATTCTTTCAATTTTTTTTATCTTGGTCTTGAAACCACTCGTCAGCGGCCCTTCATTGTTTATCAAAAATCTTTTAGCTTCCAAATGTTTTTTGAGCTTTAGGAATGAATAATATTTCGATGGTGCTAAATCTGGAGAACATGGCGGATAGTCAAACAATTGAAAATTAATTTTATTTCTTGTTTGCAGTGAAATCAACAATATGTGAGCAGGGGCATTGTGTTGCAAAAAGGACATACATTTGGCCCATTTTTTCGGCGTTTCCTCGCGTAATTCAGTGAGAAAATCACTAAAATCTGCTCCTGTGGCCCTTTATTCCAGAAAACTTAGTATAATTATCTCATATTTCTTCCAGAAAACTGAAGCAAGAACTATGACAGACAGCTTTTCAACACGGAAGTTTTTGGGTCGTAGAGAACCGAAATACTTCCACTCTTTCGCCTTCCAAATCATATAGTGATGGACTCATGTTTCGTTCATAGTGACAAGGTGACCAAAAAAGTTTGAGGAATCTTCTTCAAAACGGTTGTACATTTTCTTTGGGATTTTCAAACGGGTGTGCTTATGGTCAGCATTCAATCATTTCAGAATCCATTTTGCCGAAATAATTCTCATGCGAAAAAAAAAGATAACTATTAAACAAGTGAAATACTTATGGTTAGCATTCAAGCATTTCAGAATCCATTTTCCCGAAATATTCCTCATTAGAAAAAATTAACTATTAAACTGGTGATATATGCCTTGCAGACATGGCTTGTGGTATATCGCATATGACGTCGAGAGAGAGGGTGCGGCTAGCAACACAGTGACCAATAGTAACAGAGACGAAATTGACATGAGACAATTAGATTGGTGGTACCTATACCTATACAGACACAATTCAGTTCACTGCACACCTAGCGGTATCCAACTGTCGCCGATTGATACTGACTACATGGACTTGAAATAGTATCTAACGTTGTTTATACACTCAAATGTTAAATTACTTGTATATGCAAGAAAGGATTACATTTATAGGCGCTTATCGGCTTTCCTAATCTAATTGTGTATACGTGCGTGTGGTACGACGTCAGCCATAAAAGCGATAAGTGAAAATGTCTCCAACCATATAGTTACATAACTTAGATTAGGTAAACGCATAATCTAAGGTACATAACTAACTGAAGATTGGAAGCTGTAATCTGTAATGACCACTGATAAGTACAATTCCAGAACACAAATCACCACAGCATATCTTTTAATGACCTAATGACTATCGTTTCACTAACAATAAAGTTAGGGTCATCAGGGGATGAAAAATCATTTTCATCCTCTGGTGACGCTAACTTTGCTAGTGAAACTATCGTCAGGTATTTAAAAGATGTGTTGTGGTGATTTGGGTTTTCCAAGTGTACCTATTTATAGGTAATAATACATACTACATAATAGTACCTCACATTTTCAACAAAGAGTAGAAAATTTTTAGAATAAAATTGTTAAACAATTTGTCATACCAGAGCATGAAAAAAAATTCTACGGACGATCCAGTACCAGCAAGGCTTTCATTAAATATAAATAAAACTATAAAAACAGAAATGTTTTATTATTTCCTACTGTTTTATCTATTTATTGTTAGTCTATGCTGATGACAACCCGTCATATTATTACAATTTGTCAACTGTTGACAATGTTAGGTTAGGTATGTGATTTGTTTTGAAAAACTGTTGACGTTGACTTGTGTTTGTATTTATATTTTTGTGTCCAGTTATGATTTAAGTTCTGAATCTTAAGTACTAATAACTTCAATAAGATATTAATTTAGATTGTTGCTATTTGCTATTCTTTACAATGGCCAGTTTAAAACCGAAGGGTCCCAATGGCAAAATTCTATTGGATAAACTGGCAAAAGAATTATTTTTGAATGCTATCGCAGAATCGAGGTCTTCACAAGCTGCAGATATTGAAAATTACAATTTTAATAAATCTCGATGTCGAGTTTTGTCTGAAGAACAAGAGGTCAAAGAGGACAGTAAGGGAGTTGTGTACTGGATGAACAGAGATTGTAGAGTTCAAGACAATTGGGCCCTGCTTTATTCTCAGAGATTAGCAAGAAAATTCAATTTACCTTTGTATGTTTGTGTATTTCTACAAGATAATGGAAAAATCATTACCAAGAGGCATCTAAAATTTTTTATTGAAGGTTTGTTTCAGAATTAGAATTAAGATGTGATATATTTATTAACATAGTTCGTCTACCTAAAAAGCTAGGATAAGGGAAAACTATAGGTAACAATGTAGACACTAGGTACTTATGCTGGGGTTCTAAACAAAATTTCCACTTTGTATATTCAGATCCAAATAGTTTCAAGATACAAGGGTATTTTTTTACTCATTACATCTATTGCGGAAAATTAATTATGCAGCATACTTATTACATAAAAAAGCAGGGAACGGTCGGCTTAACCGCAACTACATATTAACGTGATTATAATAGAATATGGCCTAAAAACAGTTGTACATACCTTAATAAAGTAAAACAGTGTATTTCGTTTTTAATAACCTTTCAATGATAAACGCAATTAAAACGTTTCGATTTGCAATAAAAACGTTTCGATTTGCAATAAAAACGTATATTTTTGTAGCTGAGGTTATGACTGTTGTTTCCTTGACATGATAGGCATTGTTGTCAGTTTCGAAGCTATTTACTTGTTACTGGGGGGATGTCGGGTCAGGTCAGGCAGGCCGATAGAGCAGTAAGCACTGTCCGGCAGTGCATTCATTCAATGTGGCAACGCTGCTGAAAACTGACAGTTCAAAACGTGAAATTGGTGCATTTTTTGGAATTTAATTTCTGAATTATAATAATAATTTATTGTGTCCAACAGACCAAGTACAGGACCAATTACAGGACACTTACAAACTAACTAGCGAGTGAGATTACCATAAATTAACAATAACAAAATATTAATCCGAAAACAAACCTAAAACTACAACATTTCAATAGCTCTATGCAACAATGTACACAAACTGTCTCTAAATATATCACTACGTGAACAAATGATATTAAAAGTTTCACACATTACATATATTGGATATCTTAACATAACAACAGTCCTAGCCTGATTATTATAAAATAACATATTGTGCCGTTTACTCATCCTGGGAACATGGAAATTTATCTGTGCCAATAATTCCGGACAATCAATGACATTGTGTATCAGTTTATATAAAAACTTGATTGAGTCAACTCTTCTTAGCTTACACAAACTAACGAATTCAAAGTGCCTAAGCAAAACAGAATGATCGAACCCCCTCTGGATAATACCCAGTTTCCTTAAACCACAGATATTTTAGGAACCTTCTCTGGACAGATTCAAGTGAGCTTATATGGACACCATAAAATGGCCCCAGACAAGAGATGCATATCGTAACTTGGAAAGAACAAAAGCACAATACAAAGCTTTGAGAGCACCAAAACATGTAAACAACCCACAGTTCCGCACTATAAATCCCAAAAACCTGTTACACTCGTTTACTATGGTATTGATGTGAATGTCAAATGACAGTTTCTTATCAAAGTGGACCCCCAAGTCCTTCACACGATCGACCACCAACCGACCCACAGTGTACTCACATTTAGTTCCAATTCATTCTGTAAGCACCACTCATAGAGCAAGTCTAGATCTTCCTGCAGCCTAACGCAATCATCCAGCGACGTCACTCTCATAAGCAGCTTCAAGTCATCTGCATAGAAAAATCTCAGCACACTTAAACTACTCTCCAAATCATTGATAAATAGTAGGAACAATAGCGGCCCCAGATTAGAGCCCTGAGGAACGCCCGAAGTAGCAATGAGCTCAGAGGACCTGAACCCGCCATAGCTAACAAATTGAACACGATCACTAAAATAATCCCCAAAAAGACGTAACATGCCATCGCTGAATCCATACGATGCAAGCCTCCTCAAAAGGACAGAGTGATCGACACTGTCAAAAGCCTTCACAAAATCTGTGTAGACAACATCAATCTGACCCCCAGCATCAATGCCGTCTGAGACCTACTGAGTGAAAACCGCCAAGTTTGTGACAGTTGACCTACCCCTCACAAATCCATGTTGACAGGGTGATATCAGTGTTTTCACAGAGTTGTAGATAGCCTCGTATAGGACCATCTCGAAGATCTTAGCAAAAATGCAGAGTAGAGCTATCGGACGATAGTTAATGACCAAAGATACATCACCAGTCTTAAATATGGGGCATATACGTGCCAACTTCCTGCTCGCAGGAAACCGACCAGTGTTCAAACATAAATTAAATATGTAGCAAAGTGGAACAACTAAAACACCAGCGCAGTCTTTTACAAGGAAAGACGGAATCTGATCTGGGCCAGACGTCATTTTACTGCTTAATTTTCTTATAGCTCTCCGTATATCTTCCTCCATAATTCTAGATAAGTGGACGTAATACTGATTAGGCTTTTGAGTCAGACGCATTACTCTGTAAGTCAATTCTGCCGGCTGGTGTATAAACACTACCAAATAATGCAGCAAACGCATCAACTATTTGTTGTGAGCCAGTTAGCGCATCACCGTTATAGTACATCTGACCAGGTATTCTTGTGCGTTTTTTTTTAATCATTTACATATGACCAGAAATTCTTAGGGCAGTCAGTGATCGACTGCTGAGTGTCACACAGATACCTCCTATATGCATTGCCAATCTTACGCTTCACCAAAATTCTCAATTCCCTAAACCTTTGCAAATGATAGTCTGAACCACACCTTTTATACTTTAACCAATGCTCATGTTTCAGTTTAATATTGGCTCTAATCTGATCATTATACCACACAGGGTATTATATTTACAATTCCTATAGACAGGCACGCATGCATTAAACACCCCATACAGTGTGTCATAAAACTTATCACATGCTTCATTGCAGTCAAGACACTTATACAGGAAAGTCCAATCAACCCTGGGCAGTGCATCATACAATGCAACGTAATTAGCCTTTCTGAAATTATACATCTTCGGTGCTCTACAAACATCAAATGACCTAAATGAACTATTCAAAGAAATATCAACAAACAAACAAGGATGCTGTAGGTCTTCCCTCACCAAAGGCGCCCCTTCATGTGAAATTTCACACTTCATATCCGAAAAAACTAAGTCCAGAATTCTTCCCTTAACATTTAATATTTCATTATATTGAGTATAGCCGAAAAAACTAGCAAAGTTTGTAACAATAAGTTTCTTACTATCTGTACTAGCATTAAAGTCACCTAAAAACAATACTTTATCCCCAAACAGTCCACTCACTCGCTGAAGAGTTTCGAAAAAAAATTCATAGTCATCCAACGTGACCTGTGGAGGCACATAGATCACACAGACAACCATACTACACGATTTAAATTTACATCTGCAGGCAAGAAAGTCAATAGATGGTACAAGGTTGTTCAATATATCCACTTCAATTACTTTGCACACAACAGGTGTTCACATGGCAACCAGAACACCACCCCAACGGGAAACATTCATAGCATCTACACGCCTATCCCGCCTAAGAACCGCATACCCATCAGGAAACCACTCATCACGTGACATATCATCCGTTAGCCATGTCTCGGTTAGAGAAATAATGTCAAACTCACAATCGCTCACCGAAGCATAGAATTCATCCACTTTAGTTTGTAAGCCACGCACATTCTGATAACAACAATTAATGTTACATGTTGATACATTATGTACGCTGGACACATCTACATGTTTAAATCAGTCTTAACAATCTTTGGAACACCATGAATATATTTTATCTTGATGTTATTTTCCGCTCTTCAAGTTTATCACGTACACCTCAGTAATACTCCAGCTGCCCTGGGGTCCTATCAGCCGAAAGAAACACCCCCCGGTACTCCGGACAATCCTTCAGGCCCCCTATTATGTTATTTCTGGTTTTTCCGTAAATTTTTTTCTGGATTATAAATCTACGCTATGTACTCTTTCTTGTGGTGTGCGCCGTTTTGATAGATTCCAGTTGCGGTTAAGTCGACCGTCCCCAAAAAAGCCTATGGCTTGTTATACTAATACAATTTAAAATAGGTATGCAAAACTATCCTCACCTATTTGGGTACTTTTGTTTTGGCCATATTCGTTTGTAGTTTGATTTTTCTTTACACACCATCCAGAACACTAAATGTCCTTTGAATTATATTTTAGTTTCTCCCATTAGGGCCAGGCCATTAACATGAGCATGAACTAGGCTAACTAACTATACAGCGTGGCCCATTAAAAACGAGCTGGCAGCCGTAACTGCCAGGAAAAGATTTTGTCGAAAAAAACCTGAAACAAATCAACTTTGCTTGTGAGAGGGACAACTTTAGCCGCAAAATGTATAGCCCAAACTTTACCCTCCTAAGTGGAGGCGTCATCCCTCAAATTTTTTCAAATAGAAATATGGGTCGTGTGATAGCTCGTTGAAAAAAGCTTTTGATTCCCTATACCCCAGACAGCACAGACACATTTTGAGAATATACCAGGAATGTTTCGAAAGAATATTCAAACATCCCCAGAACATTCTTACAAGGTACCAAATATATTCATAGAACATTCTATGAACATGACAATTGGACAGATTCTGTCATACTAATAAGGTTCTCAGAATGTTATTTATCATATTCTTAGCAGCTCCCAGTATGTTCTGAAAATGTTCCACGAACATTCAATTAATCTTCTCAAAATGTTCATACATATACTCATGGGAACATTGCGTTTTAGTGAATTTTCGTAGAAAAAATTCACTAATGGGGAGATCCCGACTTTTGAATTTTGAAAAAATTTTTGCAAATGGGCGCGAACTAGGACCCCTAGAACCCATATCCGGGGTCAGTTTCAATTTTTATATGTTTATATATATATATATATTTATATATATATATATATATTTATATATATATATATATATATATATATATATATATATATATATATATATATATATATATATATATATATATGTATCACACCGATAACTCAAAAAATAATAAGCCGATTTTAATAAAATTTGGCACGAACCTTTCTTTTGTAAATGGCTTGGATGAGTTCGTTAGTCAGGAAAATCGGACGAGGTTTTCCGGGAAAATTTTGAGTTTTCATTCGAAAAAAATTCTTATCTCAAAAAGTAATAAGCCGATTTTAATAAAATTTGGCATGTACCTTTCTCTTGTAAATGGCTTTGACAAGTTTGTTAGTCAGGAAAATCGGACTAGGTTTTCCGGGAAAATTTTGAGTTTTCATTCGAAAAAAAATTTTTTCTCAAAGAATAATAGGCCGATGTTGATAAAATTTGCCATGTACCTTCCTTTTGTAAATGACTTTGACAAGTTCGTTAATCAAAAAAATCGGACGAGGTTTTCCGGAAAAATTTTGAGTTTTCATTTTTTTAAAAATTTATCTTAAAAAATAAAAAATCTATGATAACCAAATTTGGTAGGTAGGTTTACGATATAAAAAGTAAACTATACACCAAAATTCAGATTTCTATGTTACAAGAAAAAAAAGTTATAATAAAATATTTTGTGCCAGATCATTTCTATGAAAATTCACTACCATAACGCACTTGCTGCGTCCAGAGTTTTTTTAAACAGATGTACAGGGTGTTTCGCATAAGAACCGACACAGAGCAGGGGCATGTAGGAGAACTTAAAATATGGTGATTTAATGAAACTTACCCCTATACTAAGGTGCACCCCTGAGAAGCTGTAGGCCTTCAATCTGGGGTTTTAAATTTCGAAAAAAATTATTATCTCAGTAAAACTTCAACTTAGAAAAACCAAATTTGGTACACGTTTTGGGTGTACCAAGAGCATTATTCGATGGTGAGTAAAGTTCAATTAAAGCATTTCAGTGATGAATAGGAGTGATGCACCCATAAAATGTGCCAGAATTTTTTAACCTATTGGCAGAATTAAAAAATTATTATTTCATTTTATGGGAAAGTACATTCTAAAACTTTGTACCTTTTTTACTTTTCAAAAAACTTTGGTCGTTTTCAAGAAAAACCCGAATAACTAAAGACACCTATTTCATCAATGTTACTTAAAACTTAAAATCATCAAAAATCAATAGATGCCTGTGAAATTATCATGTTGAAGAATTTCCATAACTTATCAGTAGCATTTTGTTTTAATTTGTTGTTAGTTGGTCGTTTTCAAGAAAAACCCGAATAACTAAAGACACCTATTTCATCAATGTTACTTAAAACTTAAAATCATCAAAAATCAATAGATGCCTGTGAAATTATCATGTTGAAGAATTTCCATAACTTATCAGTAGCATTTTGTTTTAATTTGTTGTTAGTTTCCTAATAAATTATACTTATTCACACTTTTTTCCTGATTGTCAAATTTGACATATACATAAGTTTATCAGCAAATATTGCATCACCTCTAATCAACCCTTTCAAATGTCTCAATTGAACTCTATTCTTACCTTTGATTAATCCTCTTGGTGCACTCGTGCTAAATTTCGTTTTTCTAAGTTAAATTATTATCGAAATATTGATTTGTTTTTTGAAATTTGAAACCCCACTTATAACTTCTCAGGGGTGCAACAAAGGTTGCATTAAATCACCTCATTTTAGATTTACCTACATGCTCCTGCTCTGTGTCGATTCTTATGAGAAACACCCTGTATACATTTTTTGAATACAGAAATTAAGGAAATGCAAAGCTATGAAATATTTCATTTATCTTCAAAATATACGGATTTTCCTCTATCTAACTGGCCTTATATATATTTTCATATAAACCCAATATATGTTAGAATTTGAACTGCAATCACTCACCCTTGTGTAGGTTACCATCATTATTCCGGTGGCTACACACACCTGTAAACTCACGTTCAGATGCTTAATGAGTCAACAGTTTGAATATTTCACATTTATTCAGGTTAGGTGTACTTATAAATTCAAAGAAATGTCTGTGAATAAAATTTATTAAAACAATTTGAAACATCAACAACGTGAAAATAAAATAAAGATAACAATTCTTGGAATTGCCACAAAATTTAATAGCCAAATATCAGGTACCACTTCATGAACAGACCACCACATCCAGGCATCTCGGCAACTATTAAATGTACAGATTCGGTCAAATGTGGACAACACTCTAAAATCAATGAGTTGAATTCATGGCCACCTAGATACTTAATTAAGGCACATAAATATTTGCCTCAAGAGATAGCTATATATTAACAAGAAAAAAACCTATTGTGCCACCTATGTGATGTGTGTTGATTAAATTATATAGTGCATTCAAAAATTTTCAGTTTGTATTTCTATGAACTAAGAAATTTGAGATGGGACGCAGTGCATATTTCGTATGAAATATGGTAATAAAGTTGCTGAAACATAGAGAAAACAGACAAATGTTCACTGCCTTGATCTCACTTATTGGAACCCATCGGTTTTGTGAAAATAGTGCCCTTTTTCTTGTTAATATGTAGATAAAAAACAAAGTGTATTTACCAGTAAAGATGGCATTAATCAAAACAACAGGTGAAGGAACTATTTTTCCACACAACTAACGTTATTCAGGTAAGATGAGAATTCATTTACCGTTTATTTAGCATTTTATATTGTGTAACGGAACTTGCATGTAAGTTGAAAGGAAACTGAAAACCTTGTGGCAGGTCTAAGGGGAAGTGGTGGTAAGCACCTCCATGGTATAGGCATTCTGAACGTCCCCTAGTTGCAAAGACAGAGCAACTCAGTGATCCTTCAATTGATTTAGGATACGTAACTTGTGTGGAAGTAAACCAAAGCCTGGTGACATGTATTAATCGGTGGCTGTAAGCGCCCCCATGGTGAAGTCACTGTGATCATGCAATAAACCCAGAAAAACAGGAGCTGAGTCGTACTTCGTTGCTTCGGGTAACATACCTTCTGTGGAAGTCAAAGCAAAGCACAATCCTTAGGGCTGAGCTACAGAGAAGCGGTTGTGAGCATCAACTCTGTAGAGGTACTGCAGCAATTTATACTTTCGGTGTAACTGATGTAAGCTGAAACAGTAGAAAATACATGATGTTTTAGAAGGTAGAAAGAAGCTGCAAGAACATAATTTTACATGTATGTAAGCAATAGCACTAATAAGAACATCTAAACGCACATGTTGTGTGAAAAAAAAGAGAAGTGATTATATATAAATAGCAGTGTAAAAAGCGAACTTGATAGTAGGTTATGAAACGACTGGTAATTCTAAAACAGTAAGCTTACCTTTTAGGTAACGTAACTTCTGTGGAACTTGAAAGCAAACCCAAATAAGTTATAATATGCTAAATTCTAAATTGTATGGAGGACAGAATATCACTCACTAAACGCTAAAACCAAACCCGAAACTAGTTCTAATTTCTCACGTCATTATGTCATTCTTTGACTTGCTGTAGCCATGTGTATGTGTCTGGCATGCAGTCGGCAAGTTTGCAGTAAGAATCTTTGCGCAAATGCAGAGTGTCAACTTTTACGGTTTATGTTGGCGCGGATATACAAACATTTTCTATTTATGCATTTTCCAATCCTCAAAGCCATCAAAGCAGAGTGTAAAAAGATTAGTTTTCATTCAGAACTGTATATTGTGCAAATATTTCATCTATAGTTTGTCAATATAGGTGTACCTTTATTACTTATATATGAAATAAATAGTATATTATATTTCTAATTGGCAAAAATACATTATTAAATTTTCAAAACATAATTGTAGTATATTATATTAGCACATTATTGCGTAAATGAATCTTAATGGTAACAGAATCAAACGTGCAAAATAGTTACCTATTATAAGGTAGTTATTAGAATTATTACCGCTATATACCTACCATATTCATTATTATTATCAATCTTTTTCATTAAATCTTAAAGTTATTTATAATATTCTAAGGACATCTCAAGCACATTCTCAGCGAATATTGTGAATAATGATCTATAAGTATATTCTCAGTATATTAATGAAGAATGTTCTTAGGATGTGATTGAATGGATGTACTCAGAATATTCAAGACGGCACATTGACATTCCATAAATGTTATTAGAACATTCTGAAACAAATATTCTGAAAAACCAACGTTCTCACATTGTGAGAATGTTCTGAGAATATCTTGTGCTGTATGGGACATTGCTTGATATTTTTGAAATTTGGTCTATTTGTTTAGAAGATATGGATTATTGAAATATCACTAATGCATTTTCCGAGAAATTCTTAATGTTTTAGTTGGGCCTCACCAGCATCCATTACAAGACAAAAATGTTAGAGGTTTGCATAGGTAAGAAAAGTCATTTAGATTTAGGTGCTCCAAAAAACCTCAGCAAAATGCCTTGTGAAGATGCATTTTTCTTCAAAATTTATAAAATTGTATGGAAGTTGGTGGTGCTCAATTTGAACATTTATTGGATTATAGTTTAATTCGTTTGTATGTTGCCATTAGTGCCAAATTACATTTTAGCCAAATAAATAAAATGGTTGCACTGTATTATTATGCAGAACTTTTTTACCACTACTTCCAACATTTTTCCCATATAGATTTTCTTTTACAAAATTTATTAAAGCAGATGTGCTTAACATAACATTTTTGAACCCTCTAGGCAGATTGTATTCAGTAATCTGATTGGAAACTTTATAAATAAAACTTAATGAAGTCAGATACGAAATCATTAATTATTTTAAGTATAGATGTAGACTAGGTTAGATTAGGTTATGTTGTGAGTGGGCCATAACTGTCCCGCTTCTGCAACCTTAAGGTCTATTCTATCTCACGCCTAATTGTCCTATATTTCACCCAACAAGTCCAGCTTCTTAAAGAAGTTGATAATTTTTGTGGGTGAAAGTTGATCCAAATCTTCTTATGCAAGTTGGTTTCTTTTCCGAACTCAATTAAGTGCATGTGATAATGCAAGCAGCAGTGTCCTGTATACGGGGCGACCAGCATTCTCAGTTGTTTCCTGTTTAACTTTAAAAGTTTTTTAGACCTTAACTCTGAAAGGGCTTAGAGAGTACTAATCCTGGCAGATTTTTCTATTGTTGGATTGTCTTTCCATGTGTCCAGGTCTTTAAGGTGTGTTTCGCTATGCAGAAAGGTAGGTTCCGGTCCAATATAGTTCGCCCCTATCCAGACCAGCGACACCTACTTCTAGGTGCCCGATTCATTAAGGTTAGTCTTGCAACTCCATAGTGTTTTTAAATTGCAACGGTAGAATCCAGTGCCTTTATAGCAGCTTGGCTATCGGAAAGTATTTTATATTGATTTATATGTGCAACAGTTTTGTTTAATCTCCCTCGCATACACCTTGATCACATATACTTCTGCCTGGGTATATGGTTGCATACTTTCTAAGGCTAGATGATATTCTTGCATCAGTGCTTCTGCCATATGCACCAGCTCCTGTCCCTAACTCCGTTTTGGAGTCATTGTTGTACCAACAGAGATCTGCCTTCAATAGGGACGTTTCATTTCGTTCCCAGTCCTCCCTTCTGGAAGGGACAGTTTTAAAAGTCAGGTCTCTGCAGATCTTTGTAGGTATAAGATCTGAGGTCATGCCCAGAACCCCGTGAGTTTCAATGTCATCAAGGAGTCTAGTTCTTTCCAGACTGATTGCCTTCGGCATGCTCTCAGCTGATTGTTTAAGTATGTATGTTGTCCACTTGGCCACCCTCTCCAACCATATGTGAATAGGTGAAATGGGTATGAATACTTCCAGAGCGGCTGATGGAGTGGTGCTTAACGCTTCCATTATCATCAGACATGCTTGCCTCTGTAACTGAGTCAGTTTGGTATACCACAAAGTGTCTTAAGCCACCAAACTATGGCTCCATAGGCTATCATTGGTCTGATAACCACTACATAGAGCCAATACATCTGCTGTGAGTTTGTTTCCCATTTGTCTCCACAGATTCTTCAACATGTCCACAGGAACAACTTGATCCTACGAATTACATTCTCCAACTGTATATTCCAATTGAGCGTTGTACGCTCTAGGGTAACCCGCAGATATTTCACCTGTTCTATAAATGGAAGTTTCTCACCCATAAGGATGGGTGGTTTCACTTTATCCAACCTTCATCTTCTGGTAAATGGGTCAATTATGGTTTTGTGGGGGTTTGCAGACATCTGCTTCTTCTGTCTTAGATGCTTTACCTCTAACTTCTAAAATATCTTCTCTACCAAAGTAAAAAGATTTATATCTACTTGTATTATTTAGTATGGAATCGTTTAACTACAATTAATACATGTGTATTTTTTATGTTTTAGGGCTTAAAGATGTAGATGTAGAATGTAGGAGCTTAAACATAAATTTTCATGTTTTTAATGCTTCACCAAGTGAACTAGTTGGCATTGTTAAAGAAAAAAATATTGGTGCTGTTATTTGTGAATTCAATCCACTAAGAAAACAAATATATTGGCAGGAATTATTGAAGAAGGATTTACCATCAGATGTGCCTTTAGTTCAGGTTTATATATTTTCAGTTTATTTTTGACATGTATTTATGTATTATGTATGAATCTATTGATTTAAAGTGGGTCAGGAATAGGTAAGTGTATCCAGGACTCGTGATTACTGAAAGGCATACGTCATGTGTCATCTGAGATTAACTTTGTTTGAGAAAACAAGAAACAGTTAAGCACTGAAGTTGTATGCATTTTTTGTTCTAGTGGAAAACGTGTCTGTCAGTTTTACTGTTACTAATATAAATTGTTGCCCTTACTTTGTGAAAACGTTTTATACTAAATACAGATACACAGACTTCTTCCCTGGCTTCACAAGTGTTAGTTTTCGTTGCAGAAGAAGATTGAATTTATTTATAGACCTTCATAACAACTATAAATAAAAACTTCTTGCTATGCTATGGTGGTTTGAATAAACAAATATAATAAAAATGACAGATGACATCCTTAAAAATGCCTGTGATGCATGTCCGAGGTTCATAGATCAGGTAGGTTGCCTGATAACTTTAAGAGGAGAGGTTAGAGTTATGTTAAATTGTGAGTGGATCATACCGGTCCCTCCACTGCGACCTTAAGGTCTATTGTGGCTCACACCTAATAGTCTATATTTCTCCCAACAAAGCCAGCCTCCTGCAGAGGTTGATAACCTTTGTGGGCGAAAGTTGATCCAGTCCTTCTGGAGCAAGCATTGTCTTGCCAAAAAGCAGGTGTCTTGTCTTGTCTTGTCTGCAGCCGGACAGAAACACAGCATGTCCTCTGCTGTTTTGTCACTCTCCATACACAGCCAGCACTCAGTTTCCTGACCGATACCAATTCGGTGCATGTGGTGATGCAAGCGTCAGTGTCCTGTATACAGGCCGACTAGAGTACTCAGTTGTTGTCTGTTTAGCTCTAGAAGTTTTTTAGCTCTTGACTCTTTTATGAAGGCCATAGAGTGAGCTAATCCTGGCAGATTTTGCCTTTGCTGGATTGTCATTCTGTCTCTCCAGGTCTTTAAGGTGTGTTTTGCTGTGCATGATTATTTCCCCAGCATAGGTTCTGGTCCGATAAAGTCCTCCTGGGAACCACCCCTGGCAAGCATGTTGGCCGCTACATTGCCATAATGGTCCGAGTGACCCGGTATCCAGACCAGCGACACCTCATTGCAGCTGCCCAGTTTGTTGAGAGCAGATTTACAGCTCAATACCGTTTTTGAATTGCAATGGTAGGAACCAATTACCTTTATTGCAGCTTGACCAGCTCAGTATATTTTTATCGATTTGTGTGTGCACCGGTTTTGTATAATTTCCCTTGCACACATCTCAATGGCATACACTTCTGCCTGGTGTATGGTTGCGTATTTTCCGAGGCTAGTTGATAAGCTAGCATCGGTGTTGCTCCCATATGCGCCGGGTCCTGCCCCCATCGATTTTGGAGCCGTCTGTATACCAGCAGAGATCGGCCCTCAATAGGGTCATTTGGTTTCGTTCTCAGTCCTTCCTTTCCGGAAGGACGGTCTTGAAGACGGATCTCTGCTGATCTTTGTGGGCATCAACTCTGAGATCATTCCCAGAACCTAATGACATCTCAATGTCATTGAGAAGTCCGGACCCTCCCATACTGATTTCCTTCGGCATGGTGTCGGCCGTTTGTTTTAATCTGTCCACCTAGCCTCCCTCTTCAACCAAATGTGAAGAGGTGGAATGTTTAGGAGGACCTCCAGAGCGACTGAAGGAGCGGTGCTTATCGCGCCCGTTATCATCAGACAAGCTTGTCTCTGTAGCTGAGCCAGTATGGCCCTTGCGATGCCATGAAGTGCCTTAGGCCACCATTCTATGGCTCCATATGATATCATTGATCTGATAACCACTACATAGAGCCAGTACATTTTTTGGGGGCTTGTTGCCCAGTTATTTCCACAGATTCTTCCACAGGGACAGTTTGGCCCTGCGGATTACATTCTCTACCTGGACATTCCAGTTGAGCTTCTTATCTAGGGTAACCCCCAGATATTTCGCTTGTTCCATAAATGGAATCGTTTCCCCCATAAGAATAGGTGATTTTAATTTGTCCAACCTTCTTCTGGTAAATAGAACAATGATGGTTTTGCAGGGGTTCACAGACATATGTTCCCTCAGACACCAATCGTTCACTACATTTAGTGCCTCTTGAAGAGTATTTGCAAGTTCCTCATCCGCATACGCCTGGACCTCAACCTCCCACAGCCACAGGATAGCCAGCAAGTCGTCCGCAAAGAGGGATCGAAGCAGGGGATTAATACTCCCCCCTGTGGACACCCTCTCGCAGTCCTGAAGCTGACCACCTCCCCCTGCAATGAGGTAATAACGGTCCGATTGTGAAGCATGCTACCGATCCAGCCACAAATTGTATGTTCCACCCCTCTAGCAATACCGGCTTTGTAGAGGGAGTTAGGTAGTCCATTGTTAAGTGCTCCTTTAATGTCGAGAAATGCAGCCATCGCTACCTCCCCGTTATCCAGGAAGTGTGTGATTTTCTCAACGAGGTTATTGAGTGCTAACTCAGTAGATTTGCCAGTTTGGTAGGCATACTGGTGATATTGAGGGGGTTATTTCTTAAGATATTCTCCCTAATGTGCCTGTCCAGTATTTTTTCCAGTCCCTTCAGGAGGAATGAAGTAACACTGAGAGGTCTCAGCGATTTGGGTAGGAGGTCATTACGTACCAGTTTGGGAATTGATATTTGCATGATTGTTATTAATAAAATCTAAAAACTCGTTTAAGTCTGTATGGCTACCTTGAAAACGTGCTGAAAAACCATCTCTTGGTACAGATATGTGGATAGAAGTCACGTTAATTGCTTTGTTTTTGACGCTACTAAGGCGTTGCTTTCAAACGACGCTACCATAAAAAGTATTATTTTGCTGGTTGTGAATTATTGTTTTGAAATGAGTGATTTTGTAGATAGAAAATGCTGTAAGTGCTGTCTGCAAAAGTATATTGGCAGAAATTTTTAAAAAATTAAAACTTTCTGTACTTTAAAAATCCTCAAAAATTAATTTTGGATATTTTAGGTGGATGCACATAATATAGTGCCAGCTTGGATTACCTCAGAGAAACAAGAACACATGGCAAGGACCATAAGACCTAAAATAATGAAAAACTTGAATGAGTACTTGACTGGTTTTCCGCAAGTATCCAAACATCAATATGTGGGGGGAAAAATTGATTCTGATTCGGTAAGTATTTATTTTGTACATTTTAAAATTTTAAACATTCCGTTAACTTTTAAAAAATAGTGCTGTAAATTGAATCATAACTTCCACATAGCTGTGATAATTTATTCTCTTAAGAAAGACATTGTCATGGAATGAATTTAGGGCCCATGACGACCACAAAGAAAATATTTGTATTCCTGTACCCATTAACTTTTGAGACGTTATATTACTCGAGTTTAATTGAAAAAACTTCTATTTTCAACATACCCCCCTGAAGTGATCTTACCCAAAAACAATTCGAAGCGTTCCTTTGTTGGGTGCTAATTGGATACCAAATTTGAAGATGATATCACATTTCGTTCGAAAGTTATTGCGCCTACTAACAGACAGACGTACATGCTGACAGACTGACAGACCAAAAAAATTGGTCCAGAATCAAGTTTTCTATGTTTTGAGACTTTTTACACCGTCTTAGCAAAAAAAAATCGAAATTTTTGTCACCAATATTGCACCCCCACACATTCAAGTCTTACTTTAATTTCAGCACAGAATACCAGATGTTTGATGAAATCAAAAGTTTTCTAATATAATAAATAAACCCTAAAACATTATATTACTCGAGTTTTAAAGAAAATATGTCAATTTTCACCAAATCACCCCCCATTCGTCCCCTACCCCGTAAAGCGATTTTACCCAAAAACAATCCGAACCGTTTGTTTGTCAAGTGCTAACTGTATACCAAATTTGAAGACGATATCTTAATTCGTTCTAAAGTTATCGTGGCTACAAACAGACTGACAGACAACAAATTTTCGTTCCCAAATCATGTTTTAGCGATTTTTTTTTTAATTCGCTAATAAGGAGATCTGTGTTATATATATATATATATATATATATATATATATATATATATATATATATATATATATATATATATATATATATATATATATATATATATCCCCGACCGATAACTCAAAAAATAATAGACCAATCTTGATCAAATTTGGTGAGTACCTTCCTTTTGCAAGTGGCTTGGATAAGTTCGTTAGCCAGGAAAATCGGACCAGGTTTTCCCGGAAAATTTTGTGTTTTCTTCTAAAAAAAATTCATATCTCCGGAAATAACAAAGCAAGGTCGACCAATTTTGGTACGCGTGTTTGTATTATAGAGCGTGATCTCTGTACCAAAATTTAGATATCTAGCTTTAAAGACAAATAAGTTATGGGCAGTTAAAGAAACAAATTTTGGAGTTTTCCTCAAAATGTCAAACTCGCAATTTTAAACGTCAAAATTGGCAATGTTTAGGCAAAGAACGTGAAATAAATACGGATTTTGAAAAACAAAATTTGCAAGAAGAGTCTTCTGCAAACCCTTAAGTTTCAGATTTAACCGTCATTGCCCTTCATTTTACTAAAATATTTAGTAAGTTGATGCTTTCGCTGTAGGTTTAGTGAAGTTTATGGTTTAACGGTCTATAATTATTATTTAACTAATTTTCGTAGAACAAATTCGTTAATGCATTTTTGCATTTTTTATCGAAATATGATGCGTTTGTAAAAAAAAAATCTGGACGCAGTAAGTGCGTTTTGGTAGCGAATTTTCGGTAAATTTGCTGTTTAGCTCCCGAACGCTTTAAAAAAAACTGTTTTCAGAAACCTGCCTAGGGCCCCCCTGAATCCACAAACCCCAAGAAAAATTTCTTGTTCACACCCGCCAAGTAAGTTACGGGACCAGGAGTGAGTAGGGGTGTATAATTTTTTTTTAGCTAAATTTCGTAGAACAAATTCGTTATCGCATTTTTGCATTTTTTATCGAAATATGCGTTTGTAAGAAAAAAATCTGGACGCAGTAAGTGCGTTTTGGTAGCGAATTTTCGGTAAATTTGCAGTTTAGCTCCCGAACACTTTTCAAAAAACTGTTTTCAGAAACCTGCCTAGACCCCCCCCCCCTGAATCCACAAACCCCAAGAAAAATTTCTTGTTCACACCCCCCAAGAAAGTTACAGGATCAGGAGTGAGTAGGGGTGCTGGGCGGGGTAGGTAGTAAAAAGGAAATATAAGCAGAAAATTCGAATAAAGCGGGCTTGAAAGCTGTCTTTTTCACATCTTGAAGCCATACCCCCTTAGACCCTGCCTACCCCGCACATCACCCCTATTCACTCCCAGTCCCGTAACTTCCTTGGGTGGGTGTGAACAAGACATTTTTCTTGTGGTTTGTGCATCCAGGTGGGGTCCTAGTAATGTTTCTGAAAACAATTTGTTGAAAAGCATTCGGGAGCTGCAAATTTACCGAATTTTCATTAAATCCTTCAAATTTCAATAACTCAATTTGCTTTTAACATAAGCTTTGTTGGTTAGAAAACCAAGGGAACGGTCGGCTTAACCGCAACTACATATTAACGTGATTATAATAGAATATGGCATAAAAACAGTTGTACATACCTTAATAAAGTAAAACAGTATGGTACATTTCGTTTTTAATAACCTTTCAAAGATAAATGCAATTAAAATGTTTCGATTTGTAACAAAAACATATATTTTTGTATCTGAAGTTATGACTATTGTTTCGTTGAGATGATAGGCGTTGTTGTCAGTTTCGAAGCTATTTACTTGATACTGGGGGGATGTCAGGTCAGGTCAAGGTCAGGTCAGGCAGGCCGATAGAGCAGTAAGCACTGTCCGGCAGTGCATTCATTCAATGTGGCAACGCTGCTGAAAATTGACAGTTCGAAACGTGAAATTGGAATTTCATTTCTCAATTATTCTGTTATTTCTGTTTTTTCCGTAAAAGTTTTCCCGGATTATAAATCTACGTTACGTACTCTTTCTTGTGGTGTGCGCCGTTTTGCTAGATTCAAGTTGCGGTTAAGTCGACCGTCCCTGAAAACCAACATTTAAGTTTATTTTCGGAAAATTTTTGTATATTTTAAAACCATAAGTAATTTTGATAAAATATAATTATTGTTTCTACTACATAGGCTATACTGGTAATCAGATCGATGCCTGCTCGCATTTGCTATTAAAAACATTTTATGGAAATTCACTTCCATAACACATTTGCTGCATCTAGACTTTTGCAAAATGTTTATATATTTTCAAACAATAAATTTATTTCGATGAAATATGGTACATTGTTTCTGCTATATAGGCAACCAAGTTTGATGCCTGCTTTCATCAAAGAAAGACATTTGCTATTAAAAATATTTTAAAGAAAATTCGCTACCATAACGCACTTGCTGCGTCCAGATATTTTTCTATATGTTTTGATACTTTTTACGACGTTTAAGTGAAAAAAAATGTTTGTCGTCAATGCGATACACTTTGCGACGATGTGGAAATAATACATAGATATTTTTAAAATGTTATTTTCATTTTAAAACTAATTTAGTTGAGGAAATTGTGTTTTATATTATGTTCAAAGTGGTTTTATTTTATACACCTTGTCCTGTGTAATGTGTAAATGGTAGTGTACTTTTAGACAAAATGGGTTTTTGAAATTTTTGTAATTAAATAATCGGTTCTCTCCTTTCAAATGAAAATACACTTACTTAATACTCAGCATCACTCACAACAATTTTACTTTTTTAAATTAAACTCTATTAAAAGCGTTTGCAAGCACAATCCTTTCACTATTAGGCCGTTATTCTGCGAAACATCAAATAACACCTAGCAAAGTGAGTAAAACTCGTCCTCTTCAAAACTAAGAAACATTAAAAATTTAGCAGAACCTTGGTCGAGAAGTACACAACACAAGCGCAACCAGGTAGTACTAGCCCGTCTTTGAATTGGACACACAAGATGCTCCCACGACTACCCAATTTCTCGAAATGATAGACGAACATGCAGTTACTGTAATGTTTATTATCTGTTAAACACATTCTCGTTGAATGCATTATGTTTCACTATGAAAGAAACCGTTCCAAGTTCAATCAGTAACTCCATAACTGAACAGTGTAATGAACGAAACATTATTGACCATCTTATAGCCATAAATTACAGTACTAAAATATAGATATAAGCCACAAACCCATATGAGTGAAAACGTTATTGTAAATAATTATTTAAGGATACAATAATATTTAAGATTGTATTCGTGCTTATAACATATAAGGTTGATGTGCATCATTTTTAAATAAGAAAATTTTAAGAAAGCATGTTTTGGTTAGTTGACAGTGATTATTATGATTATTAATTGACTATTTTTAAACTGTTGATTGACCTTGGGTTTATTACTATGATTCTGAGGCCAAATGCGAGAGTATGGAATGGAGACACAGTGGTTCCCCGCCCGCTCTAATATTTGGGGTCAGATTAGATTAGATTATTGTGAGTGGGCTATTTCAGTCTCTCCACCGCGACCTTAGGTCTATTGTGGCTCACATCTAATTGCTTAAATTTCACCCATCAAATCCAGCTCCCTGCGGAAGTCGATTCTTGAGGGTGAAAGTTTGTTTAACAGGTGTAGTGCCATCTGAGTGAAGTCGCTTACCTGTTTCGAAGTTCAAAGAGAGATAACCTCTCTCCGAGTTCGTCTGGACCCGACATCCGTCAGTGTTTGACTTGAGGCGGTATCATGAAGTCCTGCTTTTGAGTAGCATCTATCTCCAGTTGTAATCCACCCCTAGAGATCTCAGCTCTCCTCCGGGTTCGTCTAAACCCAACACCCACCAGTGCTAGACTCAAGGCGACGTCCCATCGAGTCCCGCTCCCGAGCATCACCCAAGCGAGGTCGTCCGTCCGTCCGTTTCGAGCACACAGTGGGGGCCTCAAACTTCGGGTGTATACCACTCATCAGAGATCTCAACACCTTCCGGGTCGTCTGGACACACGACACCCGCCAGCACTCAACTCATGGCGGTATCAGCTGGAAGCCCGCTCCCGAGTAACAACCAAGCGAGGTCAATTGTCAATTTCTAAGCCCACACTCAAAATCCCGGTGCACATCACTCCCAAGAAATATCCGCCTCCCTCCAGGCTCACCTGGATCAGACCTCCAGTGTTTGACTCCGATTAGTCGCCTTTTACGACAGGCATGAGTTACCTCAGGCCTATTCTTTTAGTTAGTCCCCGGGCCCACAGGGGATATATTTGAAGACAGTTCCCTGCAGGAAAGGTAGTGTTCGCTTTTCTAGGATGGTCATTCTAGTTGATTATTTGAAAAAAGGCTCCACAATAAATTGTTATTACCATACCAACTTAATATTTAAAGTGTGTGAAGCTAGAAAAGAAAAACATGCTATAAATTTGAGTACAGGTATCAACACAATGTACAGAGTCATAAGACAGTTTTGGCAATGTCTGTCGTCAAAAGCTCTGGGTTCGAGTTATTAGATAATCCTCTTTATTCGCCAGATCTACCACCAAGCGACTGCAGACTGTTTCCAAGACTTAATAAATTCTTGAGGAAGGGATTTTTAACAGATAATGAAGTGGCAGTGGATGTAAATAAGTGGTTTTAAAAAGTCTGGGAAACATTTTACTTAGAAACTGTAAAAATGTTACAGCATCATTTAGGAAAAGTGTGTTAAAGTTTAGGGCAATTATGTTGTAAAATAAAATTAATCAATAGTTCTAATATTTTATTGTATTGGTCATGGGAGGACCATTAGTGAATTTTCGTTAAGAAATTTCGTTATAAATTTTAAGAAATTTGGTTCACAAAATTTTGATTTTTTTCCAAATTAAAAATACAATCTGAAAGACATAAATTGAAACTACTTAAGTGATTAAAGTCCAATTCCTGGTAAAGACAAAGTAGTCAACTGCCATGCGTAGATTGATACATGCTACAGGCATAAATCATAATGCAACGATAACCAAACAATAGAAATAACACCCGTAAAACATTCCACCGGAACTAGCATGGAGAAGGTTTATCCAGCCCCTGATTCCTCTACGAGACCGAAACAGTCAATATGAATGCTTAAAGAAAGAATTTAAAAAGAAGTATGAGCCTGTGGAGTTCTACTCAGAGTCCAAAATGTTTCTGCAAAATAAATTCTCCCAATATAATGCCAAACAAAGAGACGAATGTGCTAAGATTGCTGTGGAGGGAAGGAAAATAGACATATACATATATTAGCCCGCTAATTTACGATTCTGCCCGCAGTCAAATTCCTGTTGGCAGTTTTTAGCCGCATAACAGGGGCGCGATGTACTTTCGCTAAATCGTTAAGAATTACAGATTGCAAAGGCGACAACGTTAAATATTTAATTAATAAGTGTCATATTACAAGAATATGAGAAGATACGAATAAATGAAAGAAATCAGCCCACGTCTCTATGAAAATGATTTTAAAGCAGTTTGTTTTTTATCTCTCAACTTAAAAATAAGAAGTCCTCTAAGATGGAAACAGCCATGTGTTTCAATGATGGGCGAGTTATGAAGATGCAATTCAATTAATTTCTGTAATTAGCTGTTACAATTACTTTTATAATGTAAAATTTCCTGTGACAGCAAGTTTCCTTCTTTATAAGTATCACGGAAACAAACTATTTATTAGCACATTTGTGGTTCAGTGTAGAATGCTCGCCCCACCCGCAGACGACCCGATTTAACTGCTTTAATATTTGGTAGAAAGAATAGTGTCCAGATTTCATACATTTCGGCCAGTGGTCGCTCGTCGGATGACGCAGATGAAGAGCTGCTTCACCTATATTTTTGGGTTAAACTAAACTTTTTTATTCAAAATCCACCATAATTTTAAATTTTGTCATTCTCTCAAATTAATTTGGTACAACCACATAAAAATGTCATGTTACGTCGCGCCGCAGTTGATAATGTATTTTTATAGTAATTTATGGTACGATATAATTTGCAAGTCCGCTCCTGATCACCGAATTGAATGCCCCAATGCGCAGCACTTACGTATTGTGGACCACAGACTACTGTAGAGCGTCGAGCATCTGCGGACTGACTGAGCCAGATTCGTTCGTATACAGATGCTGCGCCTGCTTCAGGATGCTTGCATGAGACGGTTGCCATGGCAACGGCACACGCACTGGTAGGTTGGTATTTATTAGTGCCACAAAAGTGATGCAGAGTTCTGAGCCTGCTTCAAAGCTTAGTTTCCATCGTTTGTTTATATTGAGTCGGATCGTCAGAGGCGTATTTTTATTTTTACTATGGTGCCGTTAAATGATCTGGTATGTGTCACATTTACAGACTTTGAAAAGCTGGTTTTTCATGTTTCTTTTTGATAAGTGGTATTGATTTGTTTATTATCACCGCTAAAAGAATAATTTCAAAATAATAAAATATTCGATATAGAATTTCAAGTTATAAAAAAAGAGAAAGCCTTGAATTTGAAAGAAAATATGCTTGTACCTCGTTCACCTATAAACAGATTTTCATAGGTAATATATTACCGTATCCGTCCGTGTGCAGTGTCCTCTCATTGAATCTTCCTGGTCATTATTCCGAAAATTATTCCTTGTGAAAGTCTATATATTGGAAAGCGTGACCTTGAAATTTTCAAAAAAAAATGTCTACGGCGCAGAAGGGGGTCTTCATCTCCCTGGACCCCCCTTTGGTGCCGCGCGGATTCTGCTTCACCTACTCCCAAAGTCACGAGCCGCCACTGATTTCGACCAGGATCTCATTTTTCTTTCAAACGTCGGGATAACTTTGTTACCGTCAAGTCTGAAATTATAATTTTCGGCAGGATTTTTTTATTGTTGGTAAATTGAATTTTTATTAAGAAAATTCACTGACAGAGAATCTGTTTTTTAAAGACTTTTTGTTGTTAGAAAAACCGGTTTGTTAAGGTTGACTAAAACGAAATCATCCAGGTGAATAATAAGGAAAATACCTGCCACGTTTATAATTCAGCAGGTACATTCCTTTTAGTGAATTTTCTTTAAAAAATTCGCTAATCGGGAGATCCGTGTTATATATATATATATATATATATATATATATATATATATATATATATATATATATATATATATATATATATATATATATATATATATACATATATAATGGACCGATCTTGATCAAATTTGGTGAGTACCTTCCTTTTGCAAGTGGCTTGGATGAATTCGTTAGCCAGGAAAGGTTTTCCCTGAAAATTTTGTGTTTTCTTGCTAAAAAAATTATTTCTCCGGAAATAACAAAGTAGGGGCAACCAAATTTGGTAACTGTATTTATATTATAAAGAGTGAACCATGTACCAAAATTTAAGTCTCCAAGTTTAAAGACAAAAAAGTTACGGGCAGCTAAAGAAACAAATTTTTGAGTTTTCCTCAAAATGTCAAACTCGCAATTTGAAACGTCAAAATTGCCAATGTTTAGGCAAAGAATGTGAAACAAATGCGGATTCTGAAAAAAAAATGTTGCAAGAAGAGTGTTCTGCGAACCCTTAAGTTTCAGTTTCAACCGTCATTGCCCTTCATTTTGCTAAAGTATTTACAGAAAATTCATTTTAAATAGACCCTTTCTCAGATGCTTTGGCTGTCGGTTTAGTTAAGTTGATGCTTTCGCTGTAGGTTTGGTGAAGTTTATGGTTTAACGGTCTATTATTTTGAACTAATTTTCGTAAAACACATTCGTTAATGCATTTTTTATCGAAATATGATGCATGTTAGTAAGAAAAAACTCTGGACGCAGTAAGTGCGTTTTGGTAGCGAATTTTCATTACATCCTTCAAATTACAATCACTCAATTTGCTATTAACGTAAGTTTTGTTGGTTAAGAAACCAACGTTTAACTTTATTATCGGAAAATTATTTCTACAATCACAAGTCGTTGATATAATTTTTTATTTTTTTTAATCGAACACGTTATTGCTTTTTTGCATTTTCCATCGAAATATAATGCATGTTTGTAAGAAAAGAAATTCGGGACGCAGCAAGTGCGTTATGGTAGCGAATTTTCATTAAATGCTTTAAATTTGAATAGCTCAATTTGCTATTAACCTATAAGGTTGAGTAATAAAGTTGTTTTGATGAAACATGGCACATTGTTTTTACTATATAGGTTATACTGGTAACCAAATTTGATGCCTGCTTTCTTTAAAAAAAAACACATATTTGCTATTTAAAAACATTTTAATGAAAATTCACTGCCATAACGCACTTGCAGCATCCCGAACCTTTTTTAAATGTGAATTAAGTTATCTTCTGGAAAGCTTTTGTAGCTTTAATGAAATTTGTAATAGAAGTTTCTTTTAAAGAGACTTATAGTACCTAGGTATACCAAATTTTAATTTTCTAGCTTCATACAAAATTGAGTTTTGGGCATTTACAGTTTTTTCCTCAAAAGGAGCTAGAATATAAGATTTGAATATTTTTTATTATAGTAGAGATGTCGAAAAAATTCTTCAAATGAGCGCGTAGTAGGGCTTTAGAACCGATCTTCAGGGTCTGTTTAAATGCAAAGTATTAATTTTAGTAATATGCCGTACTAATAGTGTAGAATTTTTTTGAAAATTTACTACTATAACGCACTTGCTGGTTCACGATTTTTTTTTAGAATATCATTTGGTAAGAGAGAACTGAATAACTTGATATAATAACAAAATAAACTTTTTTTTAATATAAAGTTAATTTATTTCGCAGGTGATCGATGTTGATAAAGTTTCTTCAGAATATCCAGTAGATGAAAGTGATGCAAGTGAATTAACCTGGGCAGTCGGAGGTTACAAACCTGGAATTGAAATGTTACGCACTTTTCTTACTGAACGATTACGATTATATGGTGAACACAGTAATGACGCATCAAAAAATGCCACATCGAATTTGTCTCCTTGGCTAAATTTTGGTACGTTAGAAGATTCACTTATAAAAAAATATATTTATTTGCCTATAGAACATACGCATTTATTAGTCAATCACACAGGAAAATGCAAGTAAAAGTTAATGCACCTTTGCTTAATTAACAAAAATAATTAAGGCAGCTACACTCACTGATATGTATTTGATTAATTTGAGTGGTAAAAATACCTACAGATGTGTGACAATGTGTGACATTATTTATTAGAATAATTGTTTTTTTTTATTCTGTTCCTTTTTTTTAAATACTGCATAAAATTTTAGATCAGTTCACTGCTTAGAGTTATATTACATCAAGCAAAAGCATTATGAAATATATTTCCTTACTTTTAGTAGTATTTATGAGAGTTTTTCGATACATATGTCATATTGGCAACACTGCAGAGGAATTGACACTTGAATTTAGAATTGAGGTTATATAATTTTTTGGCGAGGTAACGTCAATTAATGTTTGTGCAATTCAAAGGGTTTAGGGCTAGTTTTAGGGTGTGCTAGTTGATTATCTGTTCATTAGTGTGCCGCTGATCAGTTTTCAACTGTGGGTGAGGCAAGCGACCTTTCTCCTTGAAAAGTGGCTCAGATCAAGATTCTTTTACGAGAAAAACATTACACGCAAGCAAAAATTGCACACAGAATAAATATTTCACAAGACGTCTTTAAATTTGAGTTTTGGGTATGCGTCCTCTTGTGTGGGAACCTGTGGGCGAAGGAATAAATTTACCCCAAGAATGGAAATAAAACTTATCCAAATTGATAACAAACAGACGAGACTCCAATTAAGACTTAAATATCAGTATGGAGCTAAAGTTACTGATTATTTTATCTGTCAAAGGCTGATTACTGCTGGATTGCCTGCCCATTGTCCGCGCAAAAGGGGGGAAGTCACACCTGCTATGGCAAAAAAATGAAACAATAATTTGGGAATGATTGGAGCAAACTGAGAAACATTATAAGTTCTTCACTCAGTAAAATATATATTGAACTTTTATTTTGGAGAAGGATTTTTAATAGATCTATCATTTAAAGTATGCAGAATTGAACATAGAGTGTTCTGGACGCTATTGTTATGTTTCACGTATGTTTTTCTGATAAATTAATATTTGCCATTTCGAAACAAAACAGCCAGCATATGAAGGAAGCTAGTGAGGTGTTTTCTCCTCGATGTATCACACTAACTGTCAAACATCCTACAAAAATTATGGTCTGGAGTGTCATATCTGCTGAAAAAACAGGTCATTTATACATTGTAGAGGTTCAATACAAAAATGTGCTGGTGACAAGATTACTCTTGTCAGCTAAATGATTGGTTCCCACGATGGTGCACCATGCCACAGAGCACAGTACATCACTTAAGTTTTTGGAAGAAAGCAGAGTAAAAACTCTGCCTGGAAATAGCCCAGATATGAAGACCATTGAGAATCCCTGGGACCTTGTCAAGAAGTATAACCTGATAAACATCGCTGACGTGATGATAATATCACAAACTCCGGCCAAAAAGTGATGGAAATATTGGCAACGCCTATTGAATTATTTATTAAAAGCAAGGGCATGCATTGAAGATTGCAAATTGTTTAATGAGTCGTATAGTCCTTTGGCCTCTCAGCACCGCGACCCATTGGGTCTTTTATGCATGACTCTTTTTTTTTCTAATAGTGGCCCAAAATGTTCTTTTCATATAGTCTCCTATCTTTTTGGGGGCTATTTTATCTATCTCCTGGGGTGTTAAGTGTTAAGGTCACCCCTCCAAGGCACTTGAGCCTTTTTCAGAATTGAACAATGCAGTCACATAGCAAGTGTTCTGTTGATCTGCTGCTTCAGTGCAGCGTCTGCAGTTTTCACTGACCACCTTGCCCATCTTCATAAGGTGAACATTCTCAAGTCGTTCCTCTTCAATACAAGAAACAGTTCAGACTTCTCTGTTGATATGGTGATGAACCGTTTTGCCTGCCTTGAGCCTGGTGTTTTCTTCCAGTATGCCATCATTTGGTTCCTCTCCCAAGTATCAAGTTCATTTCTTACATGGCTTTCTGTTAGTCCACAATAGAGC